>APFE030560067.1:89067-99663 GCA_000404065.3 Pinus taeda
AAGGTAGCTTCTATTAGATTACTTTTATCTATTGTTGTTGCTTTTGATTTTGAGGTAGAACAGATGGATGTGAAGACAACATTTCTTCACAGGGATCTGGAAGAGGAGATCTACACGAAGCAACCTAAAGGCTTTGCAATGAAGGGTAAGAAAGAATTGGTATGCAAGTTAAAGAAGTCTCTGTATGGGCTAAAACAATCACCAAGGATGTGGTATCAGAATTTGATACATTTATACGGGGACTTGGCTTCACCATAAGCAAAGCAGATCACTGTGTGTATTTTAAATTAATTGGTGACCATGTTATTTATCTGGTCTTGTATGTGGATGATATATTTCTAGTTGGAAATGACAAAGAAATTATCCAGGATTTGAAGACCCAATTGTCCTCCAAATTCGACCTGAAAGATCTTGGTGCTGCAAACTATATTTTGGGAATGGAAATTAAGAGAGATCGAGCAAAGAGGAAGCTCTGATTAAACCAGAGGTAGTATGTCAAGATAGTACTACAGAGGTTTAATATGCAGGATAGTAAACCAGTGAAGGTTCCTATTCCTGTAGGTGTAAAGTTATCTGCTAAACAGTGTCCCAAGACACAAGAAGAGGAAGAGGACATGTCTCGTGTTCCATATGCAAGTGCAATCGGTAGCCTGATGTATGTGATGGTTTGTACTATACCAGACACTGCACATGCAGTGGGAGTATTGAGCAGGTTTATGTCAAAACCAAGGAAGGAGCATTGGACAGTAGTGAAGTGGGTTTTTAGGTATTTGTGTGGCACTAGTGATTATGGTTTGTTCTACTAAGGAAGACCAGAATTGGAGAGAGTTTTGGATATTCGTGGCTTTGTTGATGCATACTAGGCTGGAGATCTGAATCAAAGAAGATCTATAAGTGGGTATGTGTTTAACCTATTGGGAGGTGCAGTCAGTTGGATGAGTAAGAAACAATCTATAGTGGCATTATCAACTACAGAGGTAGAATACATGGCAGCCACTCATGCAAGCAAGGAAGCAGTTTGATTGTAGAGATTGTGTTCAAGTATGGGGTTAGTACAGGGAGATATAAGGATAGACTGTGACAGCCAAAGTGAAATTTTCTTGGCAAAGAACCTTGCTTACCATTCAAAGACAAAGAACAGTGATGTTCAGTATCACATTGTGAAGGATATGATAGAAGACAAAAAGGTGTTGCTGGTAAAGGTGGACACTTTGAAGAATATTGCAGATGCATTGACAAAATCTATGAGCTCTGAGAATTTCTCTTGATGTAGAGAAACAATGGGCATTGCAGGGCTAGATAAATGACTAAGCTCTCTTGTGGCCCCCTGTGGAAAGAAAACAACAAGTGGTAGAATGTTGGGTTGTGTTATATTCTTTCCATGACTATCCCACCTAGTTGACCGGGGGGTTAGAGGGGGGGCAGAGCCCCCCCTTCGTTGTGCCGATTTCGCATTAGGGGGGTCACGGGGGGGTAGGTAACCCCCCTCTACGGGGTCCAGGGCAGCACCCTAGGTAAAAAAATTTGGGACCCTATATTAGGCGGGCGGACCTACCTATGGTTTTGTGCATGGTTTTCGCACGTGGTTTTGTGCGCGATGGTTTTCGTTCCATGGTATTGGATGCTTCGGCATGTATATTTATGTGTTATAACATTGAAAGGAACATAATGAAAAATCAAGCTGGTAGTCCCAGTTTTGGGATCCAGGGGAAAATATTTGTGTATATGTGTTTTATGTGTTATGCTCTCGCACTTTTTATTTAATGTTCTTAGAATTCGTATGCAGGTAATTTATGTACGGGGTTTAAACCTACATTGGCATTGTCTAGAGGTACAAAGGAATAAGGAGACACAAGGAATCATATCATTTGGATTCATAGAAAAGAGAGAAACAAAATTGGGTTACATATAAATAAGTGAAGGAAATGGCAGTCATCGTGTGCATTTGTGTGTTGTTTTTATTGTCATTTTATTAGTGGAAATTTGATGGGGTTTTAACTTCACAAGATAACTACCTTATAAATTGTGGATCAAAACGTAACATCACGGTCAATGGAAGGATATTTAGTGTAGATACCTTGTACTCATGTATGTCAATTACCACCAATGACGACATATTTGTTAACACTACAAATTCCAATCTACATGTTCCTTTATAACTTACTGAAAACAACAAAATTAAAACGAAATCACATATAAACATCAAAACAAAGAAACACGTGGAGAGATATAAAGTATAACCTCTAGTCCTTTCACATTCCTTACAATCCCACAACCCCAAATATGATGGAATCAGTAGTGAAATTTTTCCTTAACAATAATTCCATAGATATGTGTAACACAAGTGCTCTAGAAACCATTGTTCCAAATAATTACATAATTCATGAAACAAAAACAAAAAGCTCAAATAATCCTTTTATAAAATAATTATCTACTTGGGAAACTAAATATATAGAGAGCACCTGGTGGAAATAGTGTATAGCCTCTAGAATTTTCTAGTAAGCCCTTTTAGAAGGATGTGTTTCCAACACAATCTGGTACCATAACCCATAATTAAATTTATTCCCCTCAATAAGAAATTACTATTTCTTAAATTCATTACAATTATCATGGTTAAAATAAACAATAAAGAATCAATATTTCTTCATGACCATAGAGTCAGGCTACTATGGAAGCACCAACATATGGAAAAAAATTCAACCAATAACGGAGAACTATCTCGAAAATGATTAATTAACTGGAAGAACAAAGGGGATGGTTGTTGCCAATAATTTTACAAATGAATGGCCAATGTATCTAGATGTAGAAAAAAATGAATACCAAATCTAGATAATAAAAAAAAAAAAATGGAGTTACAAATACAGTTACATAAATTACTAAAACACCTCTTGTTGAGCTTTCCTTTTACTGATATTTGAAACCTAAGTAGATGGTTATGTTACACTCAACTCAATGAAAATAGAAAATTCACCCACATGTTAATCTGAGCCCTAGCACAAGGCCTACAACATTGATTTGAAGTCTCCCAAAAAGACTTATTCATAAATTCAAGGCTAAAAAAACCTTTTTCATGTTGGTTCTTACATTCATTCTAATCTTGTATATTTCTTTTAAACATATTTATATTTATAGTATGCATACATTGCTTTTTGTTATGGAAAAGCAATTGAAGTCCTACTATTCTTTCATTTGCAAAGCCATCATTTCAGGGCTTTGATGTAATGGCCATTTGATGATGTTGTAGAAGTCTAGAAAGGTAATGTTTACACTATAGCAAGTGGTTATAAGCATTGGTTATAATGGGAAAATCTCAAAGTAATGGTCTTGTATCTCAATAACTTTGTTCTTGGCATAATTATTAACCTTTAGTTTCCTAGCAATATGTAAATTATCCTCTAGAATAAGGGTGAATAGAAGTCCATATTTTTATATTCTAAATAAGAAAAAGTCATATTTATACTCAGTTAGGGGTTGAGGACATCATGCATTGGTCAAGGTAGAAATTTGGGCAGATATTTCACCAAGATGACCTTGAACTCAAGTCATCATCAAGTGTACATGGAATCTTGTGATAATTTGAAGACAACATTTTAAACCAATTTTTTAACTATATAAATGGCATGTGATGTTCTATGCCCCCCATAAATTCTTTACCAACTTCTATGCATCTTATTAATGACATTTTTTTCTGTGTTTGGGAAAAGTTGGTGTGGTCTATTTAGGTGACATTCTCATATTCAATGAGACCTAGAAAGAATATGTCCAACATGTGTGCCACACCTTCTATCTGCTAAACACCCATAATTTTCATGTAAAATTAAAGAAATCATAGTTCAGTGAAACTTATATTGCATATTTTAGTTTCCTCGTGATCAAGAATACATTCGTATCAATCTTGCTAAGATTACTAGAGTTACTCTTTGGTCTAGACCTACTTCAATATCTAACACAAAAATATTCTTAGAATGGTTGAATTATTACCAAATATTTCTCAAATTTTCTCTCGGATTGTTATCCCATTGCATCAATTTCCCAGTCATAAGTATCCTACCTAGTTGCGAGAGGCATGGGGAGCTTTCTAGTGTCTCAAACCTACATTATCTTCCAAACCAATGTTCCACCTACCCAATTTGTAGCATTCCTTTGAGATAGATACATAGGTATCTCAATTCCTATCAAGTTCATACTTAAACAAGGAAGGCAACCCATCACTTATCAATCATAAGGACTCTTGACTGATATCCTCAATTACAACTTCAAATGGTAGAATTTTATGCTTTGTTCTAGGCGCTCAACCAATGGCACCATTATATTCTCAATAAGAATACCATCCTTCACATTGATTAACATCGTCGTATTTTTCTCAATTCTTAAACAACATAGCAAGAACAACACCATCTCAAATGGGAACCTTACATACAATATCTCCATTTGGTGATTAAGAATGAAAATTTTAGCACAAAAAATATGGCTTACATGCTTAATTTCCCTCCAACACATGCATTACACATTCTTAATATGTGTTGTTTTTCTTGTGAAGAATGGAAGCATCTTTATGCCTCTAATCCATTTTTAATTATTGTCCTCGATGCTCTTTATAACCCCACCGCCATAAATCAAACCTCTTTCTTAGATTACAGTTAAAGTCTTCGGGAAGGCTAGTTATGCAAGCTCAACCAAGTCTATGTTCTTCACAACCCTACTTACTTCCTACTCTTTAAATATTTCCACTCTTCATATGATGGGAATTTCTACACCTTTGAAACCCACTAACATAGGCAGTGCAACTTATATTGGCCTTCTATGTGAAATTATGTGAATGATTTCATCCACCATTGTGTTTTTTGCAGTTTATCCAAAGTAACAAACCATAAGTAAGCCTTTTACAATCATTGGCTTTCCCATCCTTCCCCTTTATCATCATTTTTTGTTTCTCAATTATGGATATTTTTATTCATTGCAACAAAACAATGTATGCCTCTAAGCTCTTGATTTGTCCTTTCACCATGTTTAGACACACTTTGGATTACTTTCCACTACTATAACTTCTGATTGAGACCCCTATTTTCTCATTCATTTTTGGAAGACTACCTAAAAGTTGGTGGCTTGTCAACTTCGCTACTCTATAGCATTCAGTGTTCAAACTAGAGACCAAAATTTAGTAGTCAATCACACATAGGTCAATATTATTCAAAAAACATACAATTGTATTATTCATTCCTCTAGCAGTCACTCACCCTTTAGGATTTTTTATGGATATCAAATTTTTTCCCCATATGAAAACCTCATTACCTTGCCTCCACCTATCTCCTCACATCAACGAAAAGATCAACATCATGTTGCTTCCTTTGTCCAATGTATAGCTAAGATACATTCCAAGGTACACACAACACTACAACATTCCCAAAAGAAGTAAAAATAGTTCCATGATCACCATTAGATTTATCTCAATTCCATGTCAGAGATCAAGTATGGCACTTTCTCAAAAAACAAAGGTTCAAGAGCCAGAAAACCCACAAGCTTCAGTGTATTTGTTATGTTCTTTACACTAATGTTTAGAAATTGGTAACAATTAGTTGAAGCTAGATGTCCCCACTCAGAGAGAGATTCACAATGTAAACCACGTTAGACTAAACTTGCATGAACCATATCATTTAGGGGAGGATGTTCCAATCTCTCATTTGGAGCATAATATTCCATACTTTCCACCCCATTTAGAAGAATATACACTATCGGACACACACTCTTGGCATGATACCAGACAGAACCACTAATACATATTTAGTCATTGCACCATGGATTTCCCATTTAGTGTCAAAAGTGGGACAAGTTCAAATAAACGCGTAGGAATAGATACAACCTTGATAATCATGCCTCAAATATACGATGCACCTAAGCTTCCACAAGAAATATCACCCATCATGAATGCAGCCTTAAGCATCACACTCTTAGTAAAATAGTCCAAACCTTCATTGAAAACCCTACTTAACCAAGAGGAATGCCACACATAGCTTGTGAATGCATAAACAAACATAAATGTGTAACCACCATTCTATTTTATTATTTATGTCCATTACTTGTATAAATTATTATTTTTTACTTGTTTTATGGAGAATTGGTTAGATTCCATCACTTTCTTGTACAGAATATATATATATATATAGATAGATAGATAGATAGATAGATATTCATGATACAAAATCATGTGTATAATTAGGTTAATATATAATGTTTGTATGATCATCTCTTACATTCTCTTCAATAAATCTAAACCCATTCTTGGATTCAGCCCCTAGGACTATATCATGAGAACTATCATAAACTTGCACTATCAAACCAACCTTGGTATCCTTCGTTTTTTTCCATAACTATGCCCCATCTACAGATGAACACCTCAACTAGAGTTAATCACAATCAACTAAGCATCATTTTTGGACTATTTTCTCTCAAATAAGTTATATAAAGTGAGTAAGTTGTGTCCCACGAGGCCCGACTCATTACTCATTACTGTAAGAATTTTGGCCCTCCTATCATGGGTATTTTTTAACCATTCATAGATATTTGAAACATCTTTAATGGTATTATTATTATCATCCATAAGGAAAAGTGTGGATCATTGGATTTGTAAATGTGCATACAAAGAATCTAACTAAAATATTAAATTATACCACTTGCTAAGAGTGACATCCTAACAATGAGTATATCTCCAAGGTTCATCAATAGCTAGCCTTCAACACAAAGACATCATGATTGTATTTTAGTTGTACTCTATTGTTTCTCCAAAAAGGCCATCTTCATGGCTTGCTAAAAATATAGTAATACACCACACATTGAAAAACTCTTCTTCGAAAGCACATCGACACAATAGATTGCTAACCACCATCATCCTTATTGATATTTTCAGTTCCATAACCACGTTTGGTGATCATTATGATGAATGTTGGGTTTCTAATCAGAGAAATCCACTTCCATCCACAATCTAATGTGTTGCTAAATTTTCTAACCATGATAGTTAGATCTACACTAAAATACAAAATATTGTGGCTTAAATAGAAAATATGCCACACATCGCTAGAAATTACTAACAACAACACACAATCAACACACTCGGGAAATTTGAGTTTCAAATCTCCAACTTTGTTCATTCATGAACCGGAAAAAAGTGAACTACCACACTCTAAAATAATGTACACATGCCTTCAATTTTCCACCCTATACTTCCTTTATAGACTAGGAGAATGGTTAGTACCTATACTTCCTTTATAGACTAGAAGAATGGTTAGTACAATAAATCTAAATGCATGCACAATGGTGCCTACTAGAGTAAGTCAAGGCCTATTTAACTAGAGAACCTTGTTATATTTAGAAGGACCAATAAGAAGTGCACCTCAATTGGAACAAATGTTAGGCATGCAAACCCACTATCTCCTTGAGATATGCAATTAAGATGCATGAATTTAAACCAGTTCATGTTTAGAAGCATTCTTAGTGCATGTTCCAATATATAATCCCTGGAAGAGCGGGTAAGGATTGTGTGCACGAGGTATGTCATATAAAAATTACACTTGATTTGTATGTGGGGATAACATTAATTGCAAGATACACAAGATGTGAATTATTGGTTTAAGTTTCACTACTTATGGAAAATAAATTGAGAGACCTTCATGCATGCTTTTGCAAATTACATGCCAATCCAATGTAATAGGAGGGAGGTTCTCCTTTTCCATTTTAAGAAATTTGGTTAGGTTTTGGACACTCATATTCTAAAAATCCTGAAATAATTTTTTGCACATTTAATTTTTTGAGTCTACCCTTACTTCACTAGATGTTGTATTGGAAACCATTATATTAGATTAACATGGAAAAATTTTGAGAAGTTAATAGAAACAGAAGAGAGTAATGCAACAATAGTCACTCCAAAATGTATTCCTAGTGCAAGGAAAACTCTTCAAGCTAAGGAAATACATGTTGAAAAAGGAAATGAAGTGGTTTATGATGTCGCTTTGATTATATTTATAACTTCAACATTTGAAACACCTACCATGGAGGGAGGTGCTTTAAAATATACTTATGGCCATTGCTCAATTTGTGAAGTGACGCAAGGAATACCTGCGATACCATAGTATGCATATAAAATGCATAATCTCATCTATCCCAGAATTTCAATGACCTACCTGGTCATATGCCTCCATTAATTTATTTTTAAGGCCCCTTATGTGAAATCCCATGCGGAACGATTTGATACTAAACCCAGTCTGTCCCTTAATCAATCCTTTTTCATCATGACTTTATACACCCTCTTCATTAAACCTTCGTTAATATTTATGCCTGCACATATAACCAACCCCCACTCTTTCAGTTTGATTATATTTGGACTTAACCCCATAAACCTTATATCACTCTATTTCTATTATAATCCTTATTTAATAGAAATACTCCACAAAGTGTACATGAACCATACCTTTTTGCATTTCCTCAACATTTTCACATTTACCAATTCTTTCCTTTACCGCAATCACAGGATTCAAAGACTCTTAAGAATCTGCATTCAGAATTTCTAAACTGCAAGATGCGATCACGCTTTCCACCATTGATTTCTTCCACCAGATCAACAGCTGTCGCAATCTCGCATCGTACCAACTTGTGACTTCGTCGCCTCTTACATGTGATATGCGATAACACAACCGGACTTAACATGGAATAAAACCACACCCATAACCTTCTCGGGTCTGCTCTCCACAAGTCTTATCACTCAATCTCCTTCATTGATCTTACCTTTAATTTGACGGTTGATGTCCTTTCTGATCAATAGAGTTGCTCGGTGATTCTTCATCGTAGATCAAAACCCATTTGATCCAACGGTCTGTAATGATATCGCATCGAAAACTTGCACGACGTTTAATTGCCCCATGAAGTTGATACGAATTATAAGTCCTCGGTCTATAAAACTTCAGGTTTGTTCATAGATTATTGTCTGATCATCTTTATGGCCAATATCCGTTGGATGAAGGAAGCCAACAAATCCTACGGTCTGCGGCCCTCCAACTAGCACACAAGTTAATTACAGGTTTAATGTCGTAATGGACTATGAAGTAAGCATTAAATTTTGTGATTGACAGCTAAGAAAAATTGCGGGCCTTCAACCGTGATCAAGGAATCTCGTACTCTCTACCCCCGCTCAGTTGTTGATCATTGTCATTCTACCAGTTCTGTTGATCTGACGGTCTAGATCGATTCCTACCTTTCTTCTTCAGCAAATACTTAGATTGAATCTCCGTTGTTCATTTCTTGGTTCCATTCTGTGCGACTTAATCTTGGCCTCTTATCACAAACAAATCTCGTCCGTTGATCATAAAGATCCAACGACTCCTGTGCGTCGACACTTCACTTCTTCGCTCTTCTCTTCACTTGGGTTTTTACGCCAGTTCTTCAATGTTCTTCTATGGTTTTGGGTTTCTTCAGAGTTCTAATCCTTCCGCTATTCTGCTACGCAACTCTCTCCTGAGCTTAACTTCGCGTGTTTCTTTATTCAATGTCCCTCTAGAGCTTTACTTTGATCATTCAATCAAATTCATAGATCCATATGATCCTTCGTATCATTCTTCTTCTCTGTGTTCTGTCGAACTCCACCTGCATACAAATACTATGCAGAACCTCTAAATCACACACAATTTATCCTTCAATACTCAAACCACACATAAACTCAAAATTGAGTTGTTTGTATTAATAAACAGGTATTTACACAGTTTCTTCTCTCGGGCCTGATTTCCAATATCAATGGCCCCTGTTTCACAATCTACCCATAGGCTTACAATTCAAACCTCTAACTACTAACTTGACTTTCTTAGCTAGCTAACCAACCCCTGACTATGCCTTTTAGGCTTACATTTATACAAAATGGATTCTACAACCAATTCCTGGTTTAGATCCATAATCTTCTCAACAAAACCCTAAAATCTCTTCCTTATCTCTAAGGATCCTCTCTAATCCACAAAATCATGAATTAGCTCATTTACAATTAATTCTCAAATCTCTCAACTATCCTGATTCTCTCATGTTCTCCTACATTCGAGAATATTTACTAATATGCCTCACTATACTCAATTAAATCCCTATTCTAGATTTTCTCATTAAAATCACTCAAAACATTAATAATTTTATTAATTCAAAACATAGGAAACCAACTTTCTTGAAAACACAAGACCCCATATGTCTACTAAGATACAATGATATTATTGAATTGAATGCTCCTGCATCATGAAGAAATTGAATATACAAAAAATTGGGGGTCATGTCAATCAATCCCATGAATGGCTCTTAGGATAACATAAAGAGGCTTTATCGAATAGTTTATGGGCTTATGGCCCTCGCTACACTCTTTGAATCTCTGGGTGTATAAAAATTAGAGATCAGAAACAGTGTTATTTTTCTCCTATGTTAAAAAGTGTTAGGTCCCTATAATACTAGTGATTACCCCATTAATATTGTAGTTGTATCCCTTATTAACATTGTTGTGCCCCTATTGTCCCCATATTGTTATTACTGTGCCCCATAGAATCCCTCTATTGTTATTTTTGTGCCTTTATATTGTTATTG
>APFE030560071.1:567-39003 GCA_000404065.3 Pinus taeda
ATTAAGGGGGGGAATGTTGACACCTAATCCTCATGATTGGGTGAATATAATGTAAATAGATAAATAAGTAATATGAACAGTCATCGGGAGATGAACTGAACAATCTCTCCCTCATGTATTTAATAAAGACCTACTTGAAGGAATAAGCACGAATCAATTTTTGGTTGAGGAGTTACTATCTGGTCTGACAGGCTTCCTACGCAGAGAGGTGATGCATGTAACTCTGCTGGGGTATTGACCATGCTCGCTGGAAATGGAGTGATGCTTGTGTTCCTGGGTGACTCCGCAGAGGTACTATCTAGGCCTACTCATAGTGGAGCAACACTAGAGATGAAACCTAAAACCTAACAACTATATTAATTATGCACTAATATACCTCTCATCCCCATTCAAAACAACTAAGTTGACTTGGCTTGGAATGTGTGTTGATCGATCAAGAGAATGGTAGGGGCTACATCTTTCACACAAGTTAGTATGGAATCCATCACGAGCAAAGAATCGAACAATAATTCTGGAAAGGTTCAATTCACTTTTCATGAAACAAGGTCCATATAGAGAGCTGGAGTTCTACCAGTGTGTCACCAATGTTGTAGCGACTACAACCACTCTCCAAAATTTTAGCTCGCATGAAAATTTAAGATCCTACCTTGGATCCCGTGATTGATCTTTCCTTGGTAACTTGTTGGTAAGGTTATGATCTCAAGCCTCCTCCTTGATCTTAATAGTTTTTCATGTTCTCATCGTTATGCAGTATGTGTCATCTTCGGGCATAGGGATTTTTTTTTGTCACGCAAAGGGAATGTTGTTTTTCTTCAAGGGAAATCTTGTGTGTATGACTTGTTTTCATTACATAGACATGTTTCACACTCACTTCATGCACTCTTGTCACGAAGGTTTGTGCATAGTGTAAAGTATGTTTTATACATTCTGGATGGTCTATGTCGTATCACTAAGTGTT
Organism: Pinus taeda; assembly: GCA_000404065.3. Lineage (NCBI taxonomy): Eukaryota > Viridiplantae > Streptophyta > Pinopsida > Pinales > Pinaceae > Pinus > Pinus taeda. Next base: position 1,526 of record APFE030560071.1, read on the forward strand.
TGTGTGTGATCATAGTTGAGTCCTATCACAGTTTACATCTGTTTCACTGATCTCACACTTAGCTAATTTCCTAAGCAACCTAGCCTCATCCAGCTTCCCAGAACTATACACTTTTCTTCTACAACCCTTAATGTTTTTCCCTTGCCTTCTGGAACTGCGTAGTGCGTAGAGACCCCAACATCCCTTGGCATCCAAAATTGCGTAGTGGTTTCCTCTAGTGTCCTTCCCTAGCTGGAACTCACTGTCTCAGAAACTGCACAATTTTGTCCCTCAGTTATCTAGCCATCACTACTCTCTAGAAATACACAGAGGTGTTAGGCAGCTAGCACCACTCTTAAGAAATGTGCAGAGTAGTCAGGTAGCTAGCAATGCTCTCAATAAATGCGCAGAGTAGTCAGACAACCAACACTGCTCTCCCGAAATGTGTAGAGACGTCTAGCTGCCCTGCATTCAGAAATTGCACAAAGGTGTGCTCCTAAGACCCCATCCCACATCAATGTCTTGCATCTCAAAGCTACGTAGTGTTGTCCTATCTCCCTAGTAGCCTTTCTCCCATAAATTGCATAGAGGAGCCCAGCCTTGCTATGGAAAATTGCATAGAGCAGGCTAGCAGCCTTGCTCTCATAAATTGCATAGAGTAGGCAACCTAGCCTTGCTCTGGAAAACTTCACAGATCATCCTGGTAGTAGTCATTATCCATTGAAATTGTGCATATCTATCTCTCAATGATTATAGGAAAATATGACATGCTAGATCACTCTCAAGGAGTTGTTTAGAAGGAACACGAAACTAGGTTATGATAAAAGACCGAGACCTCATGCAAACTTTGTCGGATGCATGATCATCTCAAGGGTAAGTTTGTAAGTAAAACTATCTTTTGAAATATATGTCTTATTGCATCTTGAAGGATTCCTGCTCATTTTCATATAATTATGTCTTCGATAACATGCATGTTTTGAAGAACAAGGTCATTTCATGTGTTTCCTCTACGTGTCTTGCTTCCTTCTCGCTTGTTTGACCAAATGTCTTCTTGGCATGTTGATTGCTATGTCATGATTGCCACCCAGTTCTAGTAATGTCAAAGGTTTATATTTGTTTGTTTGGGTTGTCTAGTTATGTGTTGGCTTGAGGGGGCCTAACCCAATTTGGGTGTTAATTAGCCAAACAAATCCCTACATTATTGGCCTTTTCGACATCAGTCTACGGAGCGAGGACTGAAGTCTCATCCAAAGCAATATGGGGGGATGTTGGAACCAAGTTTTTGCACCCTAATATGGTTGTGATGTCATTTAATTCCTTCTATCCCTACCTTTGTGCAAGTGGATTCACTCTAGGGCTTGCAAGACAAACCTTGCGTTCCATTCTTTAATGCCTCCGCGAAAGGATACGATCGTCCTCCACACAGCCCGAGCCTGCTGCTCAGGTACTTTAGCATTGCTATGGAAACATGCATACAAATTCCCCAATTAATCTAAGTGCCTTGCTTATCTTATCAAACAACTATATTTATCCCTGCGTAAAAGATATTCGTATATGCATTCAATTATTCAATGTAATTTAATTCATTCGTGCACCATATAAGCAAATAAAGAAAATTCATACATAACATATAAAGATGCAACAACAGAACAAAGACATAGAAATTGCATAATATCTCTCTTTATTAATATCTTCCAAGTGGTTACAACCTCTGTCTGCCCTGCGCACACAGCTGCAGGGGTCTGCGCACTCAGTTGCGGACTTCTACCCTAGGTCTCTGCACACTGAGCTGCAGAGCCTTTACCTACACTACAACACAAGACTTAGACTTCTTGCTCTAAAGCTATGATTCTATTACGTCATCCATTAGTGTCTGTCTCCTTAAACTACTTACAGCTTAGCTCTTTTTATACAATCCCATGCTCCGCAGACCATGGGTAGTTCTCTTACAGCTGACTTTACTTTTACAAAACTAAGGGTGGACTACCCTTTATGACACATAACACCTTCATGATCTATGACCACAAATTATAGAGTCTTTACAATAATATTACAAAAATTGACTTAAACCTAGGCTTTTAGCCCCAAAACTACCCTTGGGGGATCCCACTCCCAACAGGCCCCCAACACAAACATCATGACTTGCCCTTGAGTCACTTGATAGGCTTGGAGATATTTGTGTGAAGCCAATCCAACTTGAGCTTGATGACCACAACTTTGACTGTGCACTGAGCTACTGCCGCTTCGCATCTTTGACTGTTTTCTCGGTTACTACCCTTGCGCTGTTAGCCTGAAGTTGTTGTTGAGTCGCTTGCAGAGTCACAATATTGCCTTCAATGTTTCCTGTGACTGCATAAGATTCCTCCAGCTAGGGCTTGAGTGTGCCTTCAACACTTCTTCCTTGTGCGGCACTGCGTCCACCTATTCCTTCAGCTGCTTGGCTTCCTGTAGCTTGGCTAACCTCTATGTCAGAGTAATTGTTCGCACTGTGCCCTTAACTTCATCACAGGACTGTTGGAGTTAACGCGCTTCTGTTTCTAGACTCTGGATGTTTGGGTCCTCCTGCAAGCTGGTCAGGACCTCAAACGATTGTTCGAGCAACTGTGTGCAGTCCGCTACTACACTCTCCACCGCTGAAACTCCTTCAGTGATAGCAGCCACCCGCTATTTCTTTACCTCTGGTTGAAGGTTGGGCCTTTAACTAGAGCTCTGTAATTTGCATGTTTAGCTCCAACTAAACCCGCACCATCTATGTTCGAGTTTCAGGCACCCCTATGGCAAATTTGAGCATGCAGTCCTCAACTAGCTCCTCCTCCGGAATGGCCAACCCTGCGACCATTTTGCATGCCTCCTCCATGACTTGTATGATCGTCTTTCTCTGGTTGGTCACCTCATCCTCAACGGTGATGGAAACATTCCTCTACAGGGCCATCTTCTCATTGTTTATCTTCTATTCATTGATCACCTAGAGGGCGCGATGCTCACGGGCCCTCAACTTTGCAATTACTCCATCCTGCAAAAGGTGGAGTGCTTCGCATGGAAGCACTGCCAGGTTCAATCCTACTCCCTTCAAAACGCTGATAGTGGGCCTGTCAACCTGATTTTTCGTGGTCAATGCTCCATTTGGTAGCACAATCGCACTAGAAGCCTTTGTGCATAGCATATTGGTAGCATCTGAAGTGCTGATAGCCAAGCTGGTGGACAACGGAAAATATTGTGTCGCGCGTGTCTCCAACTCCTATAGCTAGGTCTGGATGGTCCCTAGGATGATCTCCTGCTACTTGCCGAATTGCTGCAGGGCCTCCATGGTGACATCTATGACTGTGTCATCGATGCCATATAAGTCACCCTCCATTAGTGTGATAGGATCCAGCAAGGTCTTGGTCACCTTATATTTCTTTCTGGACCCTCCCTTTTCCAGCTCTCTCACTCGCTTAATGCAGGAGGATGTCTCCTGAGGGTCTGCGCCATGCTATTTTGTGTCCTCTTCTTCAGTCTCAGGTGGAGGCGACCATGCGCCTTTGTTAGAGTCCCACTCTATGCCACCTGTCTATTTTATTGCCTTATTTCCTGCCTGTTCCACCTGGGTCTTATCAATAGCCTCATTTTTCCTCCTTTTGACCAGTTGTGCCATCTTCAGCTTGGCCTCTTCCTTCTTCTTCTATGTGGTAGAATTGCTTCCACCCACCACCAAGTCTGTGGTGGTGTGCCACTTTGCCGAACATTTATCCAACACTGCATCGATGGCATCATCTGTGGCTAGGTATGACAAATCGTACCACTTATACGCAGGGTCCTTCAATGCCTTGATTGATATCCGATGGAAATCAGCTTTAAATTCAGTATAGCTCTCCAGGTTAGCATATACCATGGGTGACAATCGTGGCTTAAGAGTGATGGCCATCCTAATATTCATTTCCATCAAGATCCAGAAGATATTTCTGTCCCTAATGTGCTCCGCATCCTTGGTCGCCCACAATAAAGTGTACTTCACTACTTCAGGAAGGTCTAGTGTGACAGAGGGGAATTGGCTCTCTTCTGGTAACTCCCATGCTACGAGCATGATCTATAGCAAGAGCCACACATAGTGGAAGGTCTTTCTCTACTCTTGTGCTTCACGGCAGTTCACTAGGAACTCTCCCCAAAGGTAGTTTGACCAGTTAAACTGGACTCCTTCCATGCACTGGTGTGCGAGCGCGATGATAGGTGCCAACACCTCAACGGCATGGCACTTCCGCATCACATTCTCTACAAGGATCTGCATTTCCACCTTCATAGAGGGCTCACAAATGCCGGAGATAGCATACCCACATGGCTTCTTTACTAGTTTGAACTTCTCCTTCATTGATTCTGCGAGCACCTACTCGCCACCCTTGCTGCCAAAGATCATAACAGGATTTTCACTTGTATATGGCATATGCTTTATGGGGTGAATCAATATATCAATGATGGGTATCAGCTCCTCTAGCCACAGACACCCATCATGCACCAAGCACAACAACTGCTTGATGACCAACACTGTCATAGGGGTGTGGTTATAGTGCGACACCTAGAGCAGGTTGAGTAATCCTGCATTCTCTACCCCTCTGATCCACTTCTGCAGCTCCAATGTAGTAATCCCCATATTTGCGTCTATGATGCAGCGCATCAGCTATTCGGTCACCAGGTGCGGGAACTTCTCATGGTCCGCCAAGTCCCAGTCTTCAAGCTTCAATGTGGGCACCTATGCCAAGCACAAACTGTCAAAAGTGATTTCATCCAATAGTATAGGGGTTTGTAGGGGAGCCTTACTTTCATCAATGTCCTTTGGGACCTTGGAATTAGGCTTGCGCGGAGGGACATACTTCAGAAACCATGTAATAGGGTCCGCACCCTGGGCTTCAACCTCATTTATTTCCACTCCCACATCCTCGTCGTCCATGGGGATGTCTTCAATATCCTCCTCCTCTTCTTCTAGGTTTATAGCCTTACCTTTCTCCTGGGAAGTGGGCTTTGGTGGGTTTGGTCTTGGAAACACATGCACTGGTATGGCTGGCTTCTTTCCCTTCTTGTATTTCATAGTATCCTTGGTTGGCGTTAACTTCGGACTTGGAGTTCTTGAAGATTTAGGTACCTCTGCCAGTACTTCGGCCACTTCTAGGGTAGCTACTCCGGCCCCCATATCAATCTCTTGCACATTCTCCTTGGCGGCCACTCCTTCGGTGTCCATAACTCCTGCGCGTGCCGACATGACGCTATTCACTAGTGCTTGTGTCTCCTTTTACAATTGCTCAAAAGAGTCGTTACTATATCTTGAAATAATTCATAGTTCATGTGCACTTGAGAGTGCAACAACTCAATTCTCAAAATGCCAAGTGTTTTTCACTGGACAACCACTTGTAATTTATAGGGCATTTTGAATTCAAATCCAACTGTTCCCCCCAAAATCAGTTCATTAATGCCAGATTGGAGGCATATTTTCAAGGATCTAAGCCATGAATTTCATCTTAAATGTCAGACACTCACTCCATTTGGCCTCACTTTTACAGTCTTTTCATGAACAGTGACTTTAATGGTCACTTTCCAGCTGACTTGCGTGATTTATCCTTGGGTAGCGCAGGTCTCGTTGCGCTATTGCAGACCCAGTGGCACATCCTTGCTTCACACCGTCATCTAATTTCACAGCTCCCCAACCTAGGAAATGTAGTTTATGGTCCCGCACTTCCTTTCATCTTCCTAGAGCGCTAAGACTGCACTTCTTTCATTTATTCATATGGCTAGACCACAGGTGTATGGCTTCAAGCGACTACCATTCACCTTTCCTACGAAGGGTTCTCCATTTAATTTGACCAATTGTATCACTCCTCTGTCGGTAATCTCCTTTATAACATAAGGCCCTAACTAGTGCATCCTCAATTTCCCTAGAAATTTATCAAACTTACTATCGTATAACAAAACCAGGTCATTTACCTTAAATGTGCACAACTTGATGTGTCAATCATGCCATGCCTTTTCGCACTGCTTTTGGACTTGTTGGTGAAATCCAGCCAAAAATATTTCTTCTTCGAGCTCATCCAGCTGTGTGAACCTCTCCTCTAGGGCTCCATGATCCATCATACCTGTGAGCATTGTTATGCGCAAACTAGGTACGATGTATTCCATAAGCATTACTTCTTCAACACCATAGACAAGCCTAAAAGGGGTTTGTCCATTCAACTTCTTGCATGTCGGATAAGCCCATAGTACTGTAGGTATGCGTAGGTCCCAATCACTTTGTTGAGCATTGAAACCTTGGTCAGTGTGTTTTCAAGCACTTTGTTGAACGCCTCCACTATTCCATTAGCCTGTGGGTGATAAGGTGTGATCCTCTAGTGATATACCTAAAATTCCTCCATTAGTGAGTTGATCGTCTCATTTAGGAAGTGCGTACCATGATCACTCATCAAGATCTTCAGGCATCCAAATCATGTCAGTACATGATCAAATAGGAACTTCACAGTAGTCACACTCATGCAATCCTTCACTGGCTACGCTTCTGCCCAACGAGTCAAATACTCCGTCATAGTGATAATGTATCTTGCTCCTGTCTTCCTTGGGGCTGATTGGGTCATACAACATCGATCGCCCAATTCTCGAAGGGTTGCAATGTCATTTGTGGATTCAAAGGCATTTCATCCCTCCGCGATGGCCTTCCCATTTTTTGACATGCATCACACACCTTGCAATATGCTTTAAAATTCTGGTGAAGGGTTGGCCACCACAACCCTGCGTGTAGAATCTTTTGCATGGTTTCTCTCCTTGCATAATATCCTCCTATGGCACCCCCATGAGCATCCGTGAGGATGTTGCTTCTTTTGAAATGATGTACATACCATCGCAATATCTCGTCAGTCCCCATTTTGTACATACGACTGGCAATGATAGAGAAATCTGCTACACGCACCACTAATTCCTTCTTTTTCTAGACAATGTATCCTTCCAGTGTAGTTCCTATTGTTAGGAAGTGTATTATATCCTCGAAGTGAGCATCTGCAACACACACTGCAAATAGTTGTGCGTTAGGCAATCCTTCTTCCGAGTTAGTAGGTTCCTCCCCCATTTCGATGCGTGACAGGTGATCGAATCCCACACTCAATCATCCAGGCTTCACGACAACTTCAAAATCATACTCCTGGAACAATAGGAGCCATTTGTAGATTCTCACCCCTAACATAGGTTCATTTACCAGGTACTTCCATGTAGAGTGATCCGTATACATCTTAAAATGGCCTCCTCGCAAGTAGTGTCGATAGTTCTAGAGTGTATACACCATAGTTAGCCCTTCGCGCTAAGTGATGGAATAGTTCTTCTCTGCTTTGGATAACCTGTGTCTTGTGAACATGATAGGATGGTCGAAGCCTTCTCCACCAGCTTTTGTTAGTACTGCTCCCAGCGCCATACATGACACGTCGACATGTACATGAAACTCTTTCTTCCAGTTTGGGAAGACTAGAATCGGTGCGGTAACCATATTTTCTTTCAATATATCTAAACTCTTCTTACAGTCATCATTCTAGTAGAACGTGACATCCTTCTTCAACAATTTATCCATAGGCGTGTGATCTGGGCATAACTTTTGATAAACTTTCTATAATAGCCCATATGTCCTAGAGTAGTGCACAAATGTTTCACACTCCTCGGTGCTTCCAAGTTCAGTATCATTGTGATCTTCGTGGGGTCTACCATCAGTCCTTGTCTGCAAACTACATGCCCCAACAGGTTTCCAAAAGGAACACAAAACAGAAACTTTTTGAGATTGAGCACGATTTTGTATCGTCGACAGGTATCTAGCATCAAGTGCAAGCTTGCTACATGGTGCTTAACCAGCCCAAATACAATCTAGTCATCAAAATATACCTCCAGGAACTTATTAATAAATTCCTTGAATTCCGTGACAACCACACGTGAAAAGATTGCAGGTGCATTCTTCAATCCAAATGGAATTATAGTGTAATGAAAACAAACCCACTCAGTTGTGAAGGTTGTCTTGCTCCTATTCTCCAGCGCGATTTTGATTTGGTGGTACCTAGAGAACCCATCAATGAAGGAATATGCTTCCTAGCTACCTACATTATCCAACGCTTCGTCCGAGAATGGAGTCGAGAAAGGATAATGTACACAAGTGTCATTCAATTTTTTAAGATCCACACATATCCTTATCTCATCCTTCTACTTCTTCTCTTGCACCACCATTGGGCTTACCCAATCCGATTCTTCCACAGGCTCAATGATGCCTATTGTGAGCATATTGTCTAGCTCTAAGCGGACCCTCTCCTTATATTTTGGATTGAGAAAGTAAGATCTTTACTTAACTGGCTTTGCGTCGGGATTTAATGTGATCTTCATCATTCCTAGGTCCCTGATTAGTTCTTTCATATCCGTTAACTTGGTAGGGAATAAGTACTGGTATTCGCAAAGCAATTCAATGACCTTATCCACCATCGCGTTGTCCTAGTAGTCTCCAATATTCACGAATTTGGGTTCTACCTCCATACCAATGTTTACTTGTTTCATTTTCAGCGGTGCGGTTATATCAGGATTCTCAATCTACGACCCTTTAACCTCACAGTGACCTTCTATTTCTGGAATTTTAGTCCCCCGCGGATCCTTGTCCTCTTCTTCAATAGTTACACTATAGCATTCTAGCGTGTGGCTCAGCTGAGTATCCCTTTCAGACTAAGGCAGGTCTAAAGGATTTTGCGGTATCCTAAAGATAGCTGCTTTCACCTTTGTAGCGCTTCATCACTACTGTCAAACCCATCCTCAAAATGGAAGGTCATCATGAATCCTTTGCGCAGGACATCCCATTCCCCTGTCCCACGATGAATCTATGTTTCTATATACCAATTCATTGGGATAACATCCAGGGTATGACAGAACAAGTGCACCCACTCAGGTTGGGCTTTTCTCCATAAGCCTAGGTCCATTTGGCTAGATGTACACACAGATCATTCTTCCCATCATACTTGTCTGTCAGTCACAACTTAGGCTTCCCAAATCATGTTCTCATCATCCTCCTACATTTGCGCCAATCATCAAAGCTTCCCTTGTGCGTACCTCACCATCTTGCGGGCATAGCGCGCAGTGCCCAGTCCAACACCTGGAAGTGCTGCTTTTCTAGTACCTCCCTTTAAAATGCATCAAAAAAGATATCTACCTTATTTAGACCATCATAAGTAGGCAGATTTATTACCTCTGATAACACAACATAGTGATCGGGTCATCATGTTGCAATTCAACGTAGTTACTTCATGTAACCAATTTTGTGAGTGTTCTGTTCCTTCGATGGAGTCCTAAGTGCAGGAACTCTCATGATCCCATGTAATCCATCCATCTGTGGTGGGATTCACCCAATCTTGGTCTCGTAATGTTATCTTATAGATACAGTCCAGGTCTTCATCACTCTCATACTCGTAGACAGGTTCAGTGTAGTGTGATCCTTCATTAGGATTGAGGGGTACTATTACGCGCAGTTATTTCTTCTCAAAGATCATCTTTCGCTTCTTTAGATTGATTGCCCCATTCATATCAGTAGCCCAGTCAATTCCCAGGAGCATAGGATAGGGATTACTTTCATCCACTATCTCTATTACTTCAAAGTCAACCAGTGCAATCGCTCCCTCAATATTCATGGTCACCCCCTATAGCCGCCCCATGGGGATGATCTTCTACTGATTCACCATCCTTAGCTGAATCGGAGACCATTGCAGCACAGGTCATCACATCTGTTCCCAAGTCTGTTTTGGTAGGAGATTCGCATCTGACTCGAGGTCCAAAATGACATGATCCATTTCATACTCTCCTATATGTGTGGTCAGTCTCATCTCTCATCCCGTCCTTGTTTTATGCTTGCCAATCTTTCATACTACACCCGGCTCACTTGGAGCAGTTCCAGCACATCTATTGATGAGTTCCTATAATCCTTTCATAGCCTTACTGTCGCACAAAAACTTCATACAGGTTTCCAAGAAAGTTGTGAGCATAGAGGGGTCCATCTCCTACTCAGGCTTATCCTTACTTCCTGAGGTGGAGGCCTCAGCGAAGCTCTTCTTAGCTTCCGTGAAGGTTTCACGTGCATGCTCCAAATCGAACTCAGCCTCCTTCGCTGGAGCTTTGCAGACCCACACACTGTCTTTTGGTTGTTCCCCTTTTTCATCTCCCATTGTGATTACACTTCTGAGCACTATATTTACATTTGGATATTCTTCACGCGGCTCAGACCTCATCATCTGCAGGTTCTGAGTTGGCGAAGGTGGTAGTGCCCCTTTGTCACATATCCTAGCTAATAGCGTAGGATAGTCTTCCGTTTCATGATCAAACATCGTGCAATACTTGCATGATGGACGTGTTGGGTTAGTGCAATCGCAGATGTAGTGTCCTTGTCCCCCGCAATTGTAGCAGATCAACTGTCCCCGACCTCTACCAGGTCCTCCTCAACCTCAGCCTCGTCTGCATCCCTGAAATCCTGTCTGCGCCATCCCTGCACTCTGGTTAGGGGGCCACGTTTTGGCTTGAACGCTATAGGTGGGAGTTATATCCATCATTTGTTCATAGCTCCTCCAATTATGCTCATCATGCCCTATCGATTTACAAAAGTTACAGAATAGCTGTTGCGGTGTTCGTACATACTTCTGCATCATATGACAATTATCTGTGGCATGGTTTTCTACGACCTGAAAGATAGTGCATTTTTGGTTGGGGCCTGACCCAGGTTCAGACTTAATTAGCCAAACAAATCCCTGTACTACTGGCCCTTTCGGCAACTATCCGTAGAGCGCAGATTAAGGTCTCACCACAAGTAGTATGGGGGATTGTTGGAACCAGGTTTCCGCACCCTTGATATGTTTGAGAGGTTGAATTTGTCCAACTTCGCGCACTTCCTTGGCGTTCACGCCCCAATATTCCTGCCTTCACAAAGCCCTAACCAAGGGCTGTGGGGCTTCTACACTGCTAGAGCAACACTCTGCACTATTTCCCTAAGTCACACTTGAGATCAGACTTATCTTCTTACACCAGTTAGTTATCTTCATGTAAATGGATGCCTTATGTTATATTTATTTATACATCACATTCATATGAGTTCGTGCAACAAATAAACGATAAACTTGTAATTCATACCCAATAATACATAAAACAGGAAACGATACACATAAATAAGGTATAACTTCTCTTTTATTAATTCTTCCTATTGAAATATGGCAACAATAATATTCCAATTTAATTCTTCCTTGAATTAAATTGTGAATTAAAATCGAATTTAGTCTTAACAGCTACTTGGAAATAATTAATTAATTAATTTTAAATTAATTAGTTGGAGAAATTCAAGTTAGAATTATTTTTGAAGTCATGCAAGAGTTATCCCTTAAATTAAGGAGATAATATTGAGTTATATTTGAGTTGTAAGTAGTTCACTCAGTTTACTGAGTTAAGTCCAGTTAGATTAGTTCCAAACTATTTGAGGAACTAATAGTGACTTAATATTCAGTTGATGCATTAATGCACTCAACTAGTGCTACTCTAGTTATCTGAAGATTCCCTCAACAGAAAATCATGCATGTCCATTTTGAGAAAGACCCAGTTGAGATTAATGTTCAAGGATAGTGTACTATCAGTTGCATGTTTTTTCTCATGGAGAAAACTCACGCATGCAGTCAAAGATTCATCCTTGAGGATTGCATAGTTTTGAAGGCTTGTTTTTCCACTTGGTAATAGGCTAATCATCCACAAGGAACAACGCAAAGAAATGGGAGCTTCGAGGGCAAAGAGGAAGGATGGAGAGAAGCCAAGATTTCCTATGAGCATCTGTGAGGATTGTACTGAGAGTTGGCTAGCTGTGAGAGCTAAGGCTTTGTATAATTCCTATGTATTTCTACCATGTATTATAATACAATAGTGTGGGGTTTTTATCTGAGACTTTCCCCAAAGTATTTTCATGTGTATTGTCCCATTGATTCTTCTTCTTTTGGTTATATTGTTCAGCTCGATCTTTAAGCTTCCGCAAATTGATAGTAGAAGTAGGTTTTAATATTCTTCTTTGATTTATATTGCATTATCTGGTTAACCTATCATAGATTTTCTACATGGTATCGGAGCTGTGAACAGTATACTGAGAAGAGAATTCGAAGTTTGAAGTTTGAGGTTGCAGGTGTGAATTGAATTCATATCATACTTCAAGGTTGTCCAATGGTGTTCTATGGCTTAAGACTTGAGTATGCCTTGGAAGGTAGCTCGAATTACATATCATGTAAAGATAGAATGGAGGTTGTATTAGAAGAGAGTGACTTGAAGGAATTCATTGATCAAGAAATCCCAAAGCCAGCTTCAACTAATGCAAAAGAGTTGGCTAAGTGGAAGAAGTGTGTGGTGAAGGTGAGACGAATCATCCTTGAGGGAGTTTGAGACCATATTGTCTCGAGTCTCCATGGGAAGGATACTCCATTTTAAATGTGGAAGACATTGAAGGACCTCTACCAGAACATTAGTGACCAGGGGAAATTAGCGCTCAAGGATAAGCTTCAAAGAATCAAGATGGAGAAGGGTGATACTATTTCCACATACCTGAACAAGCTCACCACCTGCAGAGATGAGCTTAGAAATGTGGGAATAACTACTATTGATGATGATATGGTGAGCCTCGCTCTCCTTGGCCTTCCAAAGAGTTGGAATAGTTACTAGGACTCTGTGAATGGAAGGGAGAAACCGCCAGATTGGAAATGACTGTGGTCGGATCTTATGCAGGAGGAGATCAGGAGGAGCACCCGAGATGGTTCTTCATCCAAGAATGATGATGAAGAAAATATGGCCTTAGAAAGTAAGGCAAGGAAAGGGAAGGGGAAGGCTTCCCATTTCAAATCGAATTCTTCTCATGTAGGGAAGAAGGATGGCATGTCTAAAGTAAGATGCTTTAATTGTCAAAAGATGGAACATTGTGCGACTAATTTCCCATCGGAGAAGTCCAAGAAGGGATCCTCGGAATGATCGAAAGGTGAGGCATTAGTCTCTCAGATAGAAATGGACTTTACCCTTATCGCATGCATGGTGTCATCGATGATGGGTTGTGTCTGGTATCTTGACAGTGGAGCCTCATTCCACATGACTGGTGTTAAAAATTTATTCAGTGCCTTGGAGGAGAAAGACCTCAAGATGCAGATAGAGATGGGTGATGACAAAAGGTATAGTGTTTCAGGAGTGGGCACGGTTGCTTTTCAGAGGGAGCATGGAGTTCCTCTCACCTTGACAGATGTGACGTATGTGCCTGGATTGAAGAATAAATTTGTATCGGTCGTGATGTTGGAGGACAAAGGCTACGATGTTGTCCTCAGTAAAGGAAAGGTGTTCCTAAGACACGTAGCGACGGGTCATACCAAGAGGATAGAGATTCATGTGAATAATCGATATAAACTAGAGGTAGATGATTGTGCAACATTGAGTACGAAAGCCAAGACATTGGTGAGTTGTGGCATAGGTGGTTGGGCCATTTGCATCATGGGGATTTGAAGATAATGTAGCAGATATCTACAGGACTTCCCAAAGGTAAACTTGAGAAAGTTGACATATGCAATGGTTGTACCTTGGGAAAGTACACCAATTCTTCCTTTCATGATCGAGACAGTCGAGTAGAGGTTATCGTAGAGCGAGTTCATACTGATTGTGTGGACCATTCTCAATGGCATCCACAGCGAAGAAAAGTTATTATGTGATTTTCATTGATGGTTGTTCTTGTAAATGCTGGATTTATTTCATGCAGAAGAAGGACCAAACTTTCACAAATTTTTGTGAGTTCAAAGCTTTGGTTGAGAAAGAGTCAGGGAATAAGATTAAGGCCTTGAGAAGTGACAACGGTGGAGAATATGTCTCTCAATATTTTAAGGACTTCTATTTAGTGGAAGGAATTAAACGAGAGTTGATGACACCTGATAACCAACAATAGAATGGGGTGGCCGAGAGGAAGAACATGACTATTGTAGGGCCAGCACGGGCAATGTTGCATGACCAAGGCCTACCACTTCACTTGTGGGCTGAGGCATGCAACACAACGGTCTATTTGAAGAATAGAAGCCCGCATCACGTACTTGGGATGAAGACACCAGAGGACGCTTTCTCAAGTAAGAGACCATATGTGGGTCACTTTAGGATATTTGGCTCATCAGTATATTTCCATGTGACAAAGGATGCACGGAAGAAGTTTGAGTCGAATGCAGAGTAAGGGATATTTGTGGGGTACACTGATACACCTCACAACTATCGAGTGTACTTTCCTACTAGTTGGAGGATAGTGGTTTGTAGGGATCTCAAGTTTGATGACTAGAAGGCCATGCGAGTTTTCCTTTAGAGGGAGCTCCAACTACAGGATGTGGAGGAACTATTGGTTCCTAAGGAGGAGGAGCCTCAGATTGATGTGGAGCAGCTGCATGCAGAGGTTCTAAGAGTGGAGACATCCACTCAAGTAGAGTCTTATAGAGATGGAAGGAAGCGCACAACAAAAGCTGACAGATTGTTGGAGGATGTGAGAGAGAATTTGGGAGCACCATCTTCTTAGCACAGACAATGGAGGTCACTTGAGAGGTACAATGGATACATGGCCCTTGTTGGGGAATGTGTTGAGACCGAGCCATCTTTCTTTGAGAAAGCAGTGTAGCAGCGGATTTGGGTTGATGCTATGGTGGAGGTGTATGATTCCATAGTTCGTAACAGTGTTTGGGACATGCTTCCAAAACTGGAGAACAAGTCAGTTGTGAGTTCCCATTGGATTTACAAGGTAAAGAAAGCTGCTGATGGTAGTGTAGAGAAGCATAAGGAAAGATTTGTTGCCCGTGGCTTTTGACAGGTCGAGGGGATTAAATATGATGAGATTTTTTCTCCTGTCGCAAGGTACTCATCTATCACATCTATGTTGGCACTATCAGCATAGGTGGGTTGAAATATCCATCAGATGGATGTGAATTCTGCATTCCTCAATGGCCAGATTAAGGAAGAGGTGTACACAGATTAGCTCGAAGGTTTTGAGACCTTCGATCATGAGCCGCATGTGTGCCAAATCAAGAGAGCATTGTATGGGCTGAAGCAATCACCTCATGCTTAGTACACCAGGATAGACAACTAATTCACCAGGTTGGCCTTCACAAAGAGTGAAGGGAATGTGAACTTGTACCACATCGTGGTGAAATGTAAGTTGTTGATCATCGTACTTTATGTTGATGATCTCATATTGACTGGTGATGATTAGTTGATCGTGTCTTGCAAGGAGGATCTTGCAAGAGAATTCAAGATGAAAGACATGGGTCTCATGCATTACTTCCTTGGCATGGAAGTGTGGCAGAAGGATGAGGAGTTGTTTATGTCTCAGGGAAAGTATGCCAACAAGATAATAAGGAGATTCCACATGGAGAAGTGCAAGCTCATGCAGACTCCTCTAGTAGGTAACTGGAGGATGGAGGTTGTTACTTCAAGAGAAGTGGTAGAGGCTACTATGTACAAGCGGCTTGTGGGTTCATTGATGTACTTAATGAACACACGACCAGATTTGTGCTATGCGGTGAACCAGCTGATTCAAGCGATGGTTCAGCCTACCAAGATGTTTTGGAAGATGGAAAAGCATGTATTGAGATACGCAAAGACAAATCTCAGTATGGATTATGGTACATATGGGCAGAGGGAGTGAATCTACAGGGCTTCAATAATGTAGATTGGGCAGGGAGTCCATTAGATCGGAAGAGCACATTAGGAGGGATTTTCAACCTTGGGTCAACGATAGTTTCCTGGTACAATAGGAAACATAGGTTGGTTGCACTCATCTCGGTAGAGGCAGAATACATGGCTGCAAGTCAGGTAGCATGTGAGACCATCTCGATGCGGAAAATCATAATTGGTTTGTTTGATCAGAGGATGGATCCAACTGTGATCTATTGTGATAATTAGAGTTGTATCAAACTCTTTGAGAATCCAGTATTTCATGATAGGTCCAAGCATATCGACATCCTTTATCATCATCTTAGAGACTGTGTAGTGAGGAGGATCATGTTACTGCAGTATATTTCAACAGAGGAGCAAGATGTTAACATTTTGATAAAGGCATTGTGAAAGTGTAAATTCAAGTTCCACAGAGACAGGATCGGGGTGGTAGATAATCCCTTTCTTGTTGACAGGGAGCGTTGAAATATGGCAACAAGAATATTCCAATTTAATTTGTCCTTGAATTAAATTGTGAATTAAAATCGAATTTATTCTTAATAGCTACCTAGAAATAATTAATTATTTATTTTAAATTAATTAGTTGGAGAAATTCAAGTTAGAAGTCTTTCTGAAGTCATGCGAGAGCTATCCCTTAAATTAAGGAGATAAGATTGAGTTATATTTGAGTTGTAATTAGTTAACTCAATTTACTGAGTTAAGTCTAGTTAAATTAGTTCCAAACTGTTTGAGGAACTAATAGTGATTTAACAGTCAGTTGATGCATTAATGCACTCAACTAGTGCTTCTCTAGTTAACTGAAGATTCCCTCATCAAAAAATCATGCATGTCTATTTTGAGAAAGGCCCAATTGAGATTAATGTTCAAGGATAATGTACTATCATTTGCATGTGTTTTAGCATGGAAAAAACTCATGCATGTAGTCAAGGATTCATCTTTGAGGATTGCTTAGTTTTGAAGGCTTGTTTTTCCACTTAGTAATAGGCTAATCATCCACAAGGAACAACACAAGGAAATAGGAGATTGGAGCACAGAGAGGAAGGCTGGAAAGAAGCCAAGATTGCCTGTGAGCATCTATGAGGATTGTACTAAGGGTTGGCTAGCTGTGAGAGCTAAGGCTTTGTATAATTCTTATCTATTTCCACCATGTATGATAATACAATAGTGTGGGGTTTTTATCTGAGACTTCCCCCAAAGTATTTTCATGTGTATTTTTCCATTGATTCTTCTTCTTCTGGTTATATTGTTTAGTTCGATCTTTAAGCTTCTGAAAATTCATAGTAGAAGCAGGTTATAGTATTCTACTTTGATTTATATTGAATTATCGGGTTAACCTATTGTTAGTGCCTAAATCTACCTTAGGTTGAAGGAAGGCAGGTCTAGGGTAACATCAAACCACGCTTAACCTGGTAGCTAGCCCTACCAGGTCGGGAGAGGGCTCTCTCCTTGTCAATCTCAATTAGGATATTGGCAATTAGGGCTTGAGATGACTGAAATGAATGCTGATTTTAGGCTAGGTATAGGAGATTAGGGTTTCTGGTTTGAATTTAAGTTTTGGTTGCTGGATCAATTAGAGAAGGCAAATTGGATCCGGGAAATCAACTTAGGGATACAGTCATGTTATGTGGGGCAAGGTAGACAAGGGTTTATGTACTAGAAATGGATTGAGATGATAGAGTAAGACAACTAAGGAGTTGAGGAGGGCACAAGAAACTATGAATCCTCTTCAAACAGTGAAGACATTGAAAACTAAATGCATTCCCAAGACAAAGCACTGTAAATCTAGTGTATTTTGTCTATTCACCTTGATTCATTTAGTTTGGAAGAAAGAGAGAGATGTGGATACATATAAAACACTAGAAACACTCATTACAAAGAAGAAACAATACATAAACTCACTGTCACAAGAATCCCACAAAAATAGTTGTGAAACCTGGTTCTATTCCTTGCCAACTGCTGATACAAAATGTTCAGTGAGTCCAAGACTTCTGCCAAAGTCCAACCTTTACAAATGACTAAGAAAGTACATACTATAGGCATAAAAAAACTCATGCTAGCTATCAGGGATCGAATCCATGAGAAAAGGGGTGGTTTCAATCATATCTAAACTAAGAACAAGAATATAGGCAGTGGAACAACTTACCTCTAAAACCAAGGAAACCAATTCATTCAGCTCAAAACCACCTTTGACTTGATGTATCTACCCTATTAAGTGATTTACATCCATAATTACATAAATTTACATCATTTACCATGCTAATTTTACCAAGAGAGCAAGAAAAATTCAACTGTAGAGAAAATTAGGCGAAATTTGGAAAATCAGGCAAAACTGGCAAAATTTATCCTATGCGCAGTGCCATTGATCCTATGTGCAATTCTTTTTCTAGGCCAATTTTGCAAGGCTTCCCAGAGTCCAAATCAGGTGGAGGATAGCGTGTTGGAAACATTGTTGAGTCTAATTTCTAGAACAACTTGAATTTCGTAATTTGGAGTTCATTTGACCCTCCAAAAATTGATTCTCCCAAGATTGCTTCCTGTGTGGCAAAAAAGTGGCAAAGAGGGCACTGTTTAGGTGTTTTTTGCCCTTTTGGAGAACTAGAACTTGTCCAAAATTCTCAGCCATTTCTGATATTCCATATTTTTCCATGATCATTCCAAAAATATAAACTTTTTTGCAAATGTATGCCCCCAACAAAAGCGCAGTGCCGGTGGTGCTGTGCACCTATTGGAAAACCCTGTTTTTCACATTAAAAATTTCAAAAAATGACAAAAATTGCTCCAAATTTCTTGAAATTTGGCATGCGTGATCCTTGTTAGGTTCTTTGCTGGGCCAATGATGCTTCAGCCAAGATATTGAGTTTGTCTTGCTCTTTCTTGTTCCTCAAAACTTGTCTTAGCTTCGCCTTTAGCCTCTTTGTCCTTGCATTACAAATCGTTTTCCTTGATGATCAAATCTTTGACACTCCTTGGATTTTGAGCATCCAAGTCCATGACACTCACCTCTTGTGCCACCTCATGGTCCACAAGGAAAAAAGCTCCATAATCACTATCCATTGGCTTGATTGACTGTAAATGCTAGTGAGGAAAGAATGGTAGTGTGGGTGAATGATGAGTATGAAGAGATTTTCAAACGAAAGGGAATGAGTGGGATGAGACAGGGATATGAGTGAGATTTGATGTAATGTAGGGTTTGAGGGAATAGGGTATGAAGGGGATGACTAGGGTTTTAAGAAGTGAGGATATAGGGTTATGTATGTAAGTAGAGTTTTAGGGAAGTGTATATGTGGGAATGACAATGGGAATGGGAATGTGTGTAGGGGTATATATGGAGGGTAGGGTTTGAGAATTGGGAAAATCAATGAAGGGAATGAAGTTTTAGGGAGTAGTGAATGAAGGAAATAAAACAACAATAAATAAGTGAACTTTCAAAATCTATGAGACAGTTTTAAGGAAAACTAAGGTTTAGTTTTTTGAGAGATGAAAATCACAAAAACTGATGAAAAAATTGTTTTTTAATCAGATGGAGGGATTTACTTACTTGAAAAGAGGAAAATTTAGCAATTTGAGGCAAATTAGAATGATTTGGATCAGTTTGGAGGTCACTAGATAGGTGCGCAGTGCCCTCACACAGGTGCGTAGTGCCTTTTCTATGCGTAGTGCGAGTGTAATTTTACACTGGAAACCTACCACAAGTGTGTAACGTGTTTTCTATGCGCAGTGTTGGCTGCTAGGTTCATAGTGCTTTTTTGAAGACCACGTTTGGAGGCCTTATCGGTGTCCAAATTGGGCGTGGGATAGCGTGTTGGAAAGCTTATCGAGTATACTTTCCATAACATCTTGACTTTTCCAATTTGGAGGTAATTTTCTCTATCAAATGTCCAATCTCCCAAGACTGTTCAAAATGTGAAAAATGAGGCTGCCTAAATGCAACGTGTTGTTGCAGAAAACTTTTAAAGGTCTTCCTCAACTCCAAATTGAGCTCATTTGAAAGATCTTTGTGTCTAGTTATCATTTGACTCATCAAGAAAGTCATTTGTCACTCTAGAGGTGCAACAACCCTCCTGACGCAACTTTATTTTTGGCATTTCTATAAAACCATGAAACTTGTGTAAAAATTGAAGGAGGTGTTTCTTCCTTGGCCTATTATGGACAAAAACCTCTCTCAATTTTTCCAAATTCATTTTTTCTTGCTCAGAAACATCATTTGAGTAAAACCTATCCCGATGTGTGGAACAGGGGATTTGTAGAAATGAAGTGAAATGAAGGGGATAAGGGGCTTCTAAATTCTTAAGAAAATTTTGGGAAGTAGGGAGGGATGTTAGGAAATAGGGGAAAGTCAAACTTCAAAGATTGACTGAGGGGAAGGGATTCAAAAGGGAAAAGCATAGGCTTAGCCTAGAAATTGTCAAATTGTAGCAAGAAACTAGGGTTTGTGGAAAAATGAGGAATTTGAGGGATATCAGTGATGGGAAGTGTTTAATAAGGTACAATAAGGATAGGGGAAAGTGTATGAACATCAGGACACAAGTTTTGTTGATGATTTGACCATCTAAGAGAAATTACCTTCAAAGCTCCAGGAGAAGAAAATGAGCCTTACCCAAGTACAACTGAAGCACGAATCAAGGTGTAAAATGACCCATTGGAACCTGAAATGATGATGAAAACTCTCTGAACGATGGTACACTCAGCTGAATGGTGACATGGACCAACATTTGGACAAATTTGGAAGGAGTGAAAACAAATCCTAGACCTAATACCTAGAGACCAAATTTTACTTGAAAACTCACTGAAATGAAAAAATTTGACGTTGACACCCTAAGACCACTTTGTAAGAGCATGTTTGATCACTGGTGGAAGGCTTCAAAGACTGACACTAACATTGGCTCCAATGGGGATGGTAGCTCCTTGGAGGTGCCAAGAACCGCAGATCTTTGGGAGAGCAGACCAATGCCTTATCCATTGGGCATGGAGTTAAAAACTCAAACTTAAATGCATGACTAAAAACTAAAGACTTGACGACACTGACTGACTTGAAACTAACTCAATACTAAAACACAACTGACAAACTAGAAAATATGCTCAAAATGGAGCTTATTCAATAAAGCCTAATCTAACTGTTCCATTCATCACCTGATCAAGTGAAGTGAAATAACCAATGCAACCAAGTAAGCATTTTGGCTACTATTTGCATTCTCCAAAGTTCTTGCTTTTGAAAAACAAGAGAGAACTACTGAAAGGAAACTCCCATGAAAACTTGTAAACAGATCCATTGAATAATATGGATTCTTTGTCTACCTCCAAAAACAATTCATAAGGATCTTGAAATTCATGCACATTGGGACTTACCTCATCCAATGGATTACTTTTCTTCTCCTCATACCATGAATGCAAACTTTCATCTGAGCTTTGTGACGAGACTCTTGCTGATAAAGACAAAGAAACTGGCTGTTGGATCAAGTTTGTATCAGTACATGTTTCAAGCTCACATGTAGCTAATGGATAAGGAATTTGACTACAGACATCATCCAACACATCAGCTATTGGATCATGAAAAACTTGAAAATACTGTTGCAACCCATTTTCTATTGGTTCCGATAAAATTACATGATTTCCTACAGGCTGCTCATTTGAAGATATAATATGCAAATTACCCTTCAAAAACTGAAATTATTCAAAACAGAATGGTATGGAATCATCTTTCATCATTTGATCACATGGTCCAGCTTCCAAATCTTCATTTGCAACTTGACAATAAATGGCATTTGGAGGTTGCAACTCTAGATATGAAAAATCTTGAACAAGGTTTTCATTTCCCTCAAGATAGTCCTGATCAAGACTTGTCGACAGCTGACTTCTGATTGCATGAAAGGTGTCTATGATGAACTGAAATGAAGCAAAACCAAAAGGCAAAGATCCTTTACTTACTTGAAAATTTGTTGCACTTTCCTCCTCACTTCCATAGCTGATATGCATTGACTGATCACTGTACTCGAGCTGCTAAAAGTGAACTTCCTCCTTCCACAAACTAGCTGCTGATTTGTCTGCAAGACTAGCTTCTGTTTGGAGAACATAATCATCATCATACTGATCAAACTGAGGCAAATCATCAGTATAAAACACATCATCAAGCATACATGTCATATCAACATATCTCTCTTCTCCAAGATGATCTATAAAATAGTCATTATTAGATCTATGACAGTTGGGATAAGAAAGAATATGTTTTGGATCAACGACTTGTTCCTCTTCAATTAGCTAGCCATGGTCATGAACATCATACTCATTCCTTATAGTGATCTTCTGCATCATATCTTCCACTGCACTTACCTAAATGTCAAGCTTTACCTCTAAAGATGTTGATTCCTCTGGATCTATGTTTTTCATCTCTTCTTCCTTCAACTTTGCCCTTCTGATCCGCAAATGAGCCTCTACATCTACTGCACTATTTTGCATCTCTTCAAGAGTTACAAGGTTCCTTTCTCTCAGTTTAAACTCCATTTCCGGATCAAAGGCTTTCAGGTAGTGCAAGAGAGCGAATCCAGGAGGAGGTCTTATATTAACCGACATCAAACAATAAACTTGGTTAAATCTGGATGAAAACTATTGTACTATCTCCCCTGGCAGTCTTTTCAGCTAGTTATACTCTTCTAGAATCAGGAAAGGGTTATGTCTAACCATCCACTTGTCAAGGAAAACTTTGACGAACTGCTGGAAATTTGAGATGCTCGCATCAGGCAAGGTTTTGAACCAACTCTTGACTTTGCCTTGCAAAGAAAGAGAAAAAAGCCTAATACTAACATCCTCTTCATCAACTTCAAAAAGGTCAAGAAAAGACTCAAAATTCAGTACATGTCTCTCAGCCGTGATGTTGTTACAGTCACCATCAAATCTTGGTAGATATAGGTCATTATTTTTAGGGAAAGCATGGGATATAGGAGGTAAAATCAGAGGCTTGTATCGATTTGGAATTTTACAAGGTATAGGGGTATGTACAAAAGGTGTAGAATCAGTCTTGGTCTCTTGAGGCTCATCAGTTTGAATATGGTCATCACAAGCTTCAGAAAAAGGGTCTTGATCAAGCTCAAAGGCATGCAAATCTTTGGTATTCACAATCTTCAAAGAGAAAGAATCAAATGCAGGGCTTGGATCTTTCCTCGAATACAATATACTTTGTAAATCCTTCTTGACATTCTCGGGAAAAGAGAAGAAATTATTTATAACAAAGATCATGATGTCTTGGATGAAATTCCAACTTGAATACCTGATATTTCCATATTGTCCTTTCATTTTTCTGCTGGTGAGGTTCATCCTCTAGTGGAGTCTTTGGATCTGATCTCGAAACTAATTTGGAATTGCCAAGTGAATTATTTCAGCCTTCCGGTGTCTAATCATTCTCCACCACCAACAATCAGATCTAAACATGATACATTTTGCTGAGGAACATAAAACTACATTCCCCAATATGGCCGACACTATGTTAGTGCCTAAATCTACCTTAGGTTGAAGGAAGGTAGGTCTAGGGTAACATCAAACAACGCTTAACCTTGTAGCTATCCCTACCAGGTCAGGAGAGGGCTCTCTCCTTGTCAATATCAATTAGGATATTGGCAACTAGGGCTTGAGATGACTGAAATGAATGCTGATTTTAGGCTAGGTATAGGAGATTATGGTTTCTGGTTTGATTTTAAGTTTTGGTTGCTAGATCAATTGGAGAAGGCAAATTGGATTCGGGAAATCAACTTAGGGATACAGTCATGTTCTATGGGGCAAGGTAGACAAGGGTTTATGTACTAGCAATGGATTGAGATGGTAGAGTAAGACAGCTGAGGAGTTGAGGAGGGCACAAGAAACTATGAATCCTCTCCAAACAGTGAAAACATTGAAAACTAAATGCATTCCCTTGATTCATTTAGTTTGGAAGAAAGAGAGAGATGTGGATACATATAAAACATCAGAAAAACTCATTACAAAGAAGAAACAATACATAAACTCGCTGTCACAAGAATCCCAAAAAATAACTGTGAAACCTGGTTCTATTCCTTGCCAACTACTGATACAAAATGTTTAGTGAGTCCAAGACTTCTGCCAAAGTCCAATCTTTACAAATGACTAAGAGAGTACATGATATAGGTATCAAACAACTCATGCTAGCTATCAGGGGTTTAATCCATGAGAAAAGGGGTGGTTTCAACCATATCTAAACGAAGAACAGGAATATAGGCAGTGGAACAACTTGCCTCTAAAACCAAGGAAACCAATTCAATAAGCTCAAAACCACCTTTGACTTGATGTATCTACCCTATTAAGTGATTTACGTCCATAATTACATCAATTTACATCATTTACCATGCTAATTTTACCAAGAGATCAAGAAAAAGTCAACTGTAGAGAAAATTAGGCGAAATCTGGAAAATCAGGCAAAACTGGCAAAATTCGTCCTATGCGTAGTGCCACTGATCCTATGCACAACACTTTCTCTAGGTCAATTTTGGAAGGCTTCTCAGAGTCCAAATTAGGTGTAGGATAGCTCATTGGAAAGCCTGTCAAGTCTACTTTCTGGAAGAACTTGAATTTCTGAATTTGGAGTTCATTTGCTCCTTCAAAAATTGATTCTCCCAAGACTTCTTCCTATGTGGAAAAACAGTGGCAGAGAGGGCACGTTTTAGGTGTTTTTTGCCCTTTTGGAGAACTAGAACTTGTCCAAAATTCTCAGCCATTTTTGAGCTTCCATATTTTTCCATGCTGATTCCAAAAGTATAATTTTTTTTGCAAATGGATGCCCCCAACAAAAGCGCAGTGCCACCAATTGGAAAAGCCTATTTTTCACATTAAAAATTTCAAAAATGACACAAATTGCTCCAAATTTCTTGAAATTTGGCATGAGTGATCCTTGTTAGGTGATTTTTTGGGCCAATGATGCTTCAAACAAGATCTTGAGTTTGTCTTGCTCTTTCATGTTCCTCAAAACTTGTCTTAGCTTGGCCTTTAGCCTCTTTGTCCTCGCATTACACATCTTTTTCCTTGATGATCAAATCTTTGACACTCCTTGGATTTTGAGCATCCAAGTCCATGACACTCACACCTTGTGCCACCTCATGGTCCACAAGGATAAAAGATCCATAATCACTGTCCATTGGCTTGATTGACTATAAATTCCTGATTTTGAGATAACAAGTGGGATGAAACAGGGATATGAGTGAGATTTGATGTAATGTAGGGTTTGAGGGAATAGGGTATGAAGGAGATGACTAGGATTTTAAGAAGTGAGGATACAGGGTTATGGTATAGGGTTATGTATGTAAGTAGAGTTTTAGGGAAGTGTATATGAGGGAATGAGAATGGGAATGGGAATGTGTGTAGGGGTATATATGGAGGGTATGGTTTTAATGTAGGGTTTGAGAATTGGGAAAATCGATGAAGGGAATGAATTCTTAGGGAGTAGTGAATGAAGGAAATAAAATAGCAATAAATAAGTGAACTTTCAAAATCTATGAGACAGTTTTGAGGGAAACTAGGGTTTAGTTTTTTGAGAGATGAAAATCACAAAAAAATGATGAAAAAACCCTTTTTTAATCAGATGGAGGGCTTTACTTACTTGACAAGAGGCCAATTTATCAATTTGAGGCAAATTAGAATGATTTGGATCAGTTTGGAGGTCACTAGCCAGGTGCGGAGTTCCCTCACGTAGGTGCGAAACAACTTTTCTATGCGCAGCGCCAGTGTAATTTTACACTGGAAACCTACCACAGTTGCGCAACACCTTTTCTATGCACAGCGCTGGATACCAGGTGCGCAATGCCTTTTTGAAGACCACTTTTGGAAGCCTTCCTAGTGTCCAAATTGTGCACAGGATAGCTTGTTTAAATCTTATCAAGTCTAATTTCCAGAACATCTTGAATTTTCCAATTTGGAGGTCATTTTCCCTTTAAATATTCTAATCTCCCAAGACTGTTCAAAATGTGCAAAATGAGGTTGCCTAAATGTAGAGTGTTGTTGTGGTCAACTTTGGAAGGTCTTCCTCAACTCCAAATTGAGTTCATGATAGCTCATTGCAAATATATTTGTGTCTAATTATCGCTTGACTCATCAAGAAGGACAATTGGCGAACCAAGCTAGGATAAATCTTGATTGTACCAAGGTCACTCCAGAGGTGCAACAACCCTCATGAGGAAACTTTATTTTTGACATTTCTCTAAAACCATGACAACTGTGTAAAACGTGAAGGAGGTTTTTATTCCTTGGCTTATTACCGACAAATTAATCTCTCACTTTTTCCAAATTCATTTTTTCTTGCTCAGAAATATCATTTGAGTAAAACCTATCCCGATGTGTGGAACAGGGATTTGTAGAAATGAAGTGAAATGAAGGGGATAAGCGGCTTATAAATTCTTGAGAAAATTTTGGGAAGTAGGGAGGGATGTTAGGAAATAGGGTAAAGTGTAACTTCAAATATTGAGTGAGGGGAAGGGGTCCAAAAGGGAAAAACACAGGCTTAGCCTAGAAAATTGTCAAATTGTAGCAAGAAACTAGGGTTTATGGAAAAATGAGGAATTTGAGGGATATTAGTGATTGGAAGTGTTTAATAAGGTACATTAAGGATAGGGGGAGGTGTATGAACATCAGGACACAATTTTTTTTGATGATTTGACCATCCAAGAGAAATTACCTTCAAAATCTTAGGAGAAGAAAATGAGCCTTACCCAAGTACAACTAAAGCACGAATCAAGGTGTAAAATGACCCATTGGAACCTGAAATGATGATGGAAACTCTTAGAATGATGGTACACTCAGCTGAATGGTGACATGGACCGACATTTGGAAAACTTTGGAAGGAGTGAAAACAAATCCTAGACCTAATACCTAGAGACCAAATTTTACTTGAAGACTCACTGAAATGACAAAATTTGACTTTGACACCCTAAGATCACTTTGTAAGAGAACATTTGATCACTGGTGGAAGGCTTCAGAGGCTAACATTAACACCTATCATAGATTTTCTACACTTCCCATGGTTACAGATTCAATCTGCCCTGTGCCCTTAGCAGCAGGGGTATGTGCACTCAGCTGCGAACTACTAGGCCTCTGTGCACACAGCTACAGAGCCTTCTCCTACTCTACAACCCATAGACACAACTTACACTTCGACTCAATCAATTCTTTAGACTCTTCATGCTTAGATTCTATTTTTCTCCTTTCTACACTTAGAGCCTCGCTCTATTTATACAATCCTATGGTCCGTGGGCAAGGGGTAGATATTTCAAACTAACATTACATTACAAAAACAAGGGTGGACCACCCTATGACTCTATTATGACTTCACGCTCCGTGCCAAAAATTCGTGGAGTCTTTACAATGGACTTGGTCAAAACTTGGGCTTTAAGCCCAAAAACATGCCTTAGGGGGATTCCACACCCAACAGGCCCCCAACACAAACATCGTGACTCACCCTCGAGTCGCTTTGTTGGTGAAGAGATATTTGCGTGGAGTCGCTCCAACTCTACTCGAACAGCTACAAGGTCGACAACACCCTGAGCGGCTACCTACTGAATCTCCTGTACTAGTTGTTCCGAGACCGTGGTGTCTAAACTACTTCCTTTGATCTATTTATGTGTCCCCTTCATTTGCGCAAGCTTCCCTTCAATTGTTGCTATATGGTGAAGGCCTCGTCGATCCAAGGCTAAACGCACACCTTCAAAACTGCTTCTCGGTGTTGTACAACGTCCACTTGCTCTTTCAATGCTTTGGCCTGTTGCATTCGCGCGAGCCTCTGAGTGAGGGCCACCATCTGCGTGGTCCCTTTGACTCTGTCGTACTACTTATGGAGCTCACGTGCCTCTGTCTTTAAGCATTGGATGTTAGGGTCCTCCTGCAGATTAGTGAGAACCTCAAATGACTCCGCCAACAATCTAGTGCAGTCCCTTACTGCACTACTGATCTCTTCCATCCCTGATATAATAGCATTGGCGCACTGTTCTCTTACTTATGGAGGAGTGGACAACTACACCTTCAATTGTAGCTCTGTGATCTGAAGGTTCAGCACCATCTTTACCTTATTCATTTCTTCTTGTGCCTCATGCACCCCTGCTGCAAGTCTGTGGATGCACGCCTCTACTGGTGCATGTGCTGGGATGGCCAGCTCAGGGACCATCTAACATGCTTCTTCTAGTACTTGTGCCATATTCCTATTCTGTGACACCACTTCGTCATGCTACAAGGTCAACTGTTCCATGTTGATATTTTTCTCGCTTAGCACTTACAGCGCACGACTCTCCCTAGTTTGTAGTTATGCAGTAATCCCATCCCGCAGAACATATACCGTCTCCCATGGGAGCGCAACCATGTTGATCTCCATACCTTTCAATGTGCTAATAGTAGGCTTGTTGGCCTCATTTTTTGTAACGAGTGCCCCTTCTACAACACTTTGGAGGCTGTTGTAGATAGTGGGTGACAACCGTGACTTGCAGTTAAACCCCATTCTAATGTTCATTTCCATGAACCACCCAAAATATCTTGCTGTCGCAGATCCGGTTCACATCCTTCGTGGCCCACAATGAAGCGTACTTTGTGGCCTACAGCAGATCCCTGTCAATTGTGGGGACTGACTATCCTCCAGAAATTCCCCTACCATGAGCACTATGCACAATAGAAGCCATGCATGGTGGAATGTTTTCCCTTTTTCCTAGGCCTCGTAGCAATTTACCAAGAACTTGTCACATAAGAACTCAGACCAGTTGAACTGGACCCCCTCCGCGCACTGCTCAACAAGTGCCACCACTAGCGTGTGTACCTCGTTCGTGCAACACTTGCGCATAAATTTACTCCCCAGTATCTGGGTCGCCACCTTAACTGCTTTGTTGTTGATGCTTGATATGGCGTAGCCCCTTTTCTTCTTCTCCATCTTGTATTTCTTCTTCATGGCCTCCGCAATGGCCAAGTCACTCCTCTTCCCCTCTGAGATGTCTATGGGGTCCTCCCCTTTGCATGGGAGCTAGGTAATGTGGTGTATTAAGTGGTTCATGATGGGGATGGGCTCCTCCAACCACAAACACCCACCATGCACTAGGAAAAGTAGCTACCTGATGACAAATATTGTTATTGGGGCATGGTGGAAATTCGACACCCAAAGTAAGTTGAATAACCCTACCTTTTCCACTTGGCGTAACCACTTTTGCGATTCCAATTCGATAACCCCCTCCGCGGTGTTCTGCATGGGCTTTGTGAGCTGCACAGTCTCTAGATGAGGGAACTTATCATGGTCAGTGAGATCCAAATCTTCAAATTTCAAGTTAGGTACCCACTCTAGGTGCGTGCCCTCAAAGATGATGTCGTCTTGGAGGAGCGGAGTCTAGAGAGAGCTCTTGCTCTTGTCGAGATCCTTGGGAACTTTTGCCTTCCCCTTCTGCCGGGGGATATAGGTGAGCAACCTTGTTGGAGGGTGTGCAGGCTCAGTTTCTTCCTCCATGCCTTCATCCTCGTCTTCTTCAATGATAAGGTCTTCCTCCTCCTCGTTGGTTTCCAAGTTAATTGCTTTCCCTTTCTCCTCCATCGTTAACCTGGTGCGCAGCAGGTTTCGAGGGGACACACGTACAGGAATCATCGGCTATTTATCTTTCTTCAGTCTCAGAACGCCAATGATTTAGGGATTTCCACCATAATCCTAGTGCCTTCAGGGGCATCCCCCACATTCAGGGCCTGAGCGACCTCCTTAGCAGTCATCTCTGCAATTTCCCTAACTTCTTGTGATGCTGCCATCTTGCTGGTCCAGAAACCTTTCAATCACATAACAGGGACACAATCAATACTCAACACAGGGAAAATAGATCTTGGCTCAGAATACGCAGGGCATACAACAGCTCAATTCGCAAATGACCAAGTGTTGTTTGCGAGGCAACCCTTTGTAATTTATAGCGCCTTTTGAATTTGAATTCGACCGTTCTCCCCAAATCTAATTCATTAATGCTCCCTTGGCAGTAGATTTTCCCAAATATTGCCCATAAAATGTGTCTTAAATTCCTGTCACCTGCTCCATTTGGTCTCAAGTCAAGCATCATATCGTGAATAGTGACTCCAATGGTCACTTTCCAGCCAACTCGCGTGGTAGCGCAGTCCCCCTTGCATGGTCGCAGACCTTGTGACACTTTACTTCTGCGCACAACTCTCAAGTAGGGTGGTTTATAATCCTGTGCCTCCTTTCAACCACCTGGTGGGCTAAGTCTATACTTCCCACGGTTAGTCAGTTGGCCGTGCCACTAGTATAGGGTTTCGATCAGTCATCCATCACTTCTCTTAGAAAACATCCACTTTTTTCATTACTAGCCATGTGGCGCACTTTATCAACTGCAGCGTGTCACCATGGTTGATCCATTTAGTAATATTTGGTCCAATCCAAGGCATTAGACTGATCAATTCTCGGTGATAGTCCCCAAATTCGTCAATGTGATCATGTACACCTTGTTTTATCATCCTAGGTTCTTTATCAAGAAAATCCTTTCTGATCCCGTCCTCAAGCTTCTTCGCTTCCGCTTCCAAGAGAGCACTTTTCTCTCTTAATTTCACCCTGTCTTTCATAAGTTCTTGGAGCCTAAGACCACCCTGTCAGATTTCCTCCTCAGGTCCCAAGTGTTCTTCTTCTTTCAGCTGCGTGATCCCTTCTTCCAAGGCTCTGTGAACCATCGTATCTGCCGGTGTTGCTATGCACGGATAAGATATTTTATATTCTATGGCAATTACAGTGTTCGATATAGGCTCTAGCTTTGAAGATTCATACTCTATCAGTTACTTGTACGTTGTCCTATAAGCCCACAGAACTGCTAGTATGCGCAAGTCCCATTTAGTTCACTGCGCATAGTGTACCTTGTTTAGCACTTCGCATACTTTATCAAAATATTCCATGTGGATAAGTTTCTGCCCACCTGCTATTTCCATACTCTGTTGTTCTAACCTGAGATGTTGTTCGTGTACTTTCCTCGCCTGCACATTCTTATTGACCGTGTTTTTGAACGTGGAGTTAGTATGCATCCACGCATGTTTGTTAGCATATGCCTGCACCCATCTGGAAAGGTGCACGCATGGATCACTCCTTCTGGCATTTTGGTCTGTGACTCACATCTGAGGCTTCCCAAACTGTATGCACATTCTTCTCCTACATTTGCGCCAGTTCCCAAAGCTTCCTTGGTGCGTACCCCACCACTTCGTGGGCGTAGCACGCAATACCCATTGCAAAGCCTTGAAACATTATTGTTCTGGCACCTCCCTTTCAAATCTATTTAGGAATTCATATACCTCACTTAACCCATCATACGTAGGTAGATACGTAGTGCAACGATCTTGTCATCATGTTACAGTTCATTGTAGTTACCTCGTGTAACTGGTTCTGCCATCGTTCTATCTCTTTGTCAGAATTTGATGTGTAGGAGCTTTCGTGCTCCCATGAGATTCGTCCATCCAGGGTTGGATTTACCCATTCTTTCTCTCATGCGATTATCATGTAGATGTAGTCCAAGTCATCGTCTCTTTCATAGTCGGGCACTGGCTCCGTGTAGCATGGTCCTTCTGTAGGGTCCAAAAGTACAACTACGCGCAAAGACGTTTTCTCAAAAATCAGTTTGCGCTTCTTCAAATTTATCACCCCATTCATGTCAGTGGTCCAATCTATTCCTAATAGCACAGGGTAGGGATTGATGTCATCAATAATCTCTATCACTTCGAAGTCTGCTAGCACACTTTCTCCATCGATATCCACTGTGATTCCCTGCAATCTTCCCATAAGTAGGATATTTTGTTGGTTCGCCATTTGTAGTTAGATAGGAGACCATTACAGCGTGGGCCTTCCCATGCGCTCCCATGTTTTCTTTGGTAGAACATTCACGTCTCATCCTAGGTCCATAATCACTTGGTCCATCTCATATTACCCAATTTGCACGGTCAATTTCATCTCCCTTCCCATCCTTGTCGTGTGCTTTTCAAGCTTCCAGACTACGCACGGTTCTCCTGGTGTGGTCCTAGCTCATCTATTTATGACTTCCTCCAGCCCCTTTATAGCCTTGCTGTCACACATTATCTTCATGCATGTTTCCAGGAATGTTGTGATCATCGATGGGTCCATTTTCGGCTTTGGTCTATCTTTTCTTCTTGAAGTGGAGGCATCAGTGTAGCTCTTCTTGGCTTCCATGAAGGTTTCCTTAGCGCGCTCCAAATCAAACTCTGGTTCTTTCGTTGGAGCCTTGCAACCCAAGTACTCTCTTAAGGCTGCTTGCCTTTGTCATCCCCTATTGCAATTTCACTTCGGAGCACAATACTCACATTAGGGTCTTCCTCACGTGGCTCAGACCTCATCATTTGCAGGTTCTAATTTGGGGGAGGTTGGAGTGCTCCTTTATCGTGCAGTTGCGCTATTAGTGTAGGAAAATCCTCCATCTCATGATAAAACAATGTAAAATACAAGAATGATGGATGCATTGGATTCATACAATCGTGGGCATAATGTATTGGCCCTCCGCAATTGTAACATATTAGCTATCTGCGACCTCTTCCAGGTCCTCCTCCACCTTGGCCTCGTCTGTGCCCCTAAAATCTGGTTCGCGCCATCCCTGCATTCTGGTCAAGGGGGCGCATTTCGGCCTGAACTCTGTAGGTAGGAGTACTATCCATCATCAACTCATAACTTATACAGGTCACTCATCATGTCCCATTGATCTACAGAAATTATAGAACAATTGTTGTGAATTCTGCGTGTATTTCTGCAACAAATGGCAGTTGTCCGTAACTTGCTTTCCTCCTATTTGGAAAATCGTGCACCACAATGTAGGCACCACGCTATGTCCTACTTGTGCCTCTAGTCTCAATGGCATTGGTCCTCCTCCCACGAGGTAATTCGTGAACACTAGGCAATGGTCCTTGTCATGTCCTTGACCCTTGCACTTTACGGACCATACCTCGTCGCGCACTTCTGGGCGAGTTGTCCTATCTTGTTTCAGACTCTGCATCTCAAGGCACAAGTTTTTCAACTGCGCATGAATCTACTGAACTCCCAGGTTGGGATCCTATATCGGGGTCTCAGCCTCATCACGATCTCCAAGGCCTCGGCCTAAGTTGTTAGCCTCTGTTGTGAAAATGTGTTCCTTAGATGCGGCGTTAAAAATGCTACAAACCATTCACGGTGTTGTCCATCCATCAACATCATGTTAGCTTCGTGAATTGTGCACTTCAATCTCTAGTCCAACTCCCAAGGGGTCTCACCTAGTAGCATTGTGATTTCCTTGAACCTAATGATCGACTGTGCCTCTAACTTCAACTTGCTAAATTCTTTGTTTAGCACAGTTTGGATATTCATGATCCCTCATTTGGATTGTCATTGGAATGCTTAACGCACCAAGTCAGCACACGATCCTGCAGAGCACTGACCAACGTTGCTTTCTTTATATTGTCATCTGTAAATCCCTACACTTCCCATTTAGCTTTTATCACAAACCAAAACTGGTCTAGATCTTCATTTCCTACTCCCTTGAACACTGGCAACTTTATCGTGCTTGCCATATTGACTAGCGGTGGTGGCGGAGGTGGTATGGGTGAAGATGGGGGTGATTATGGTGAAACTGGCAATGGTGTGGGTGGGCTAGTATTCATGGAATCCTTTGCCTTATTAAATTGATCGAACTTCTTGGTGAGACCTTCATGAGCTCTTCCTCATCCCATCATGGAGGTGAAACCAAGGGGTTAGTTTCTACTTCAGCACTACCTTTGTTTTTGTAGATTATCCCACTTTGCGTAGCCCCAAACATCAATTTATTCGCATAACCCACTTTTCACCAAGTAGCATTTTAATCCAACTGTTCAAAAAATTAACGTACTTATGTTGTAGTCTTTTAAGGAAGCGTCATTCTACCTCGCTATAGCTAATTGAAGTATCTACCACGAACTCAGTGATGAATCATCCTATAATTCGATCGAGCCAGTGATCAATAGTGCGTGCGATCTTATCCTCCAACACTTCCAATCTGCGCACCAATTCTGGAGTCCACATAATATGTCTATCAAGCTTGCACCTTCTTTGGCTATCTGCTAGCTTCGCAATCCACTCGTATAGCTCAGTAGGGAAATATGCAAAGAAAATTTCATGGATCTTTGTGTATAAGTAGCAATCTAACCACTCTTCTTTTGATAATCATGGATTCCCATTCTCTTGGGCCATGAAATCGTGAATCTTCCTATCCAAGCAATCCTCAATTCCTTTCTTAGTTGGATTCCAGTGATACAACATCAGACATCTCTATGTAGATCCCAGTCCTAAAAATGGAACCATTTGTTGGCTTATTGGGGCCTGACCAAGGTTCAGAGTTAATTAGTTAAACAAATCCCTATACTACTGGTCCTTTCGGCAATAGTCCGTAGAGCGCGGACTGAGGTCTCACCCAAAGTAGTATGGGGAGGTGCTAGAACCAGGTTTCCGCACCCTTGAGATGTTTGAGAGGTTGAATTGGTCCAACTTCACGTAGGTTACTTCACGCACTTCCCTGGCCTTCGCGCCCTAATACTCCTACCTTCGCGGAGCCCTATCTAGGGGTTGTAGGGCTTCCGCTTACACTATTTCCCTAAGTCACACTCGAGATCAGACTTATCTTCTTACACGAGTTCGTTATCTTTGGTAAATGGATGCCTTATGTTATATTTATTTATACAACACATTCATATGAGTTCGCGCAACAAATAAACAGTAAACTTGTAATTCATACCCAAAAATACATAAAATAGGAAAATATATGCAGAAATAAGGTATAACTTCACTTTTATTAATTCTTCCCATGTTTACAGACGCAATCTGCCTTGCGCACTCTATTGGGCATGGAATCCCCCCCAAGGCATGTTTTTGGGCTCAAAGTCCAAGTTTTGACTCGATATTTTTGTAAAGATCCACAAATTGCGGGCACGGAAGAATGTTAGAGTCATAGGGTTGTCCACCCTAGTTTTATAATGTAATGCCAGCCTACGAGCGAGGCTCTAAGTGTAAGGGAAGGAGAAGTAGTGGAGAGAAAATGAAATATTTTGAGTGACTAAGTGTGTCCTTGGGTCTAGAGTAGGAGAAGGCTCTGTAGCTAAGTGCATAGAGGCCTAATAGTCCACAGCTGAGTGTGCAGACCCCTATAGCTGAGTGTGTAGGGTAGAGTCGAGTCTGTAACCGAGGAAGAAATTAATAAAGAGAAGTTTCTTACCAATTTGTGTATCTATTATTGGGTTAATGCATGTTTGATATAAATTACAAATATACTGTTTATTTACTCCGGGCACCTGTATGAATGGTTTAGATTGTTAAGTATAACTTAATTCATGCAAGTAGGCTAAGTTAATCAACTAACAGTGGAATATCAGTGAAGTCTTGGGTAATGACGTAGAAGCGCAGCGTTCAACCCTTGAGTAGGTTTGCACGAAGGCAACATCTCAGGCTGCGAGGTATGGGAAAGTGTGTGTAGCGATGTGTGTGCAGGGTCAAACCGCGAAGCTCTTGAACTCATCAGACATCTCCAAGGTGTGGAAACTTGGTTCTAGCACCCTTCCATACTAGTTCAGGTGAGACCTCATTCCTGGCTCCATGGACTATTACCGAAAGGGCTAGTAGTACTGGGATTTGTTTAGCGAACTTAACTTTGAACCTAGGTCAGGCCCCAATAAGCCAACAAATGGTTCCGTTGCCAGGACTGGGATCTAATAAGAGATGTCTGATGTTGTGTCACTGAAATATGACAATGAAAGAAATTGAAGAGTGGTTGGACAAAAAGATTCACGAGTTCACGACACAGGAAATAGGAATCTGCGAGTATCGAAGGAAGAGTAGTTAGAGCGCTACTTATATACAGAAATCCATGAAGTGTTCTTTGTATCCTTCCCCTCTGAGTTGTATGAATGAAGCTAGCAGACAGTCAGGGAATGTGTAGGCTCGACAAACCTGTTGTGTGGACTCCGGAGTTGGTGCACAAACTGGAAGCATCGAAAGATAAGACCGCGCGCATTGTCGACCATTGGATCAATCAAATTATAGGAGGGTTTATCACTAAGCTCATGGTAGATACTTCAGTTAGCTACAGTGATGCGGAACAACACTTCCTCAAAGGGCCACGAGGTAAGTACATTAAATATTTGAACACTTGGATTAAGATGCTACTGTGTGAAAAGCGGGTTATGCGAATAAATTGATGTTTGGGGCTATGCGAAGTGGGAAGATCTACAGAAACGAAGATAGCACAAAGATATAAACTAGCCCCTTGATTTCACCTCTGTGAGAAAGCGAGGAAGAGCTCACGAAAGTCTCACCAAGGAGTGCAATCAGTCTAATAAGACAATGAATTCCGCACATACCACCCCCACCTACCCCACCACTAGTTTCACCATCTTCAACCCATCTTCACCCACACCACCTCCACCACCACAATAGTTCAATATGGAGAACACAATGAAATTGATGGTGTTCAAAGGAGTAGGGAATGAAGATCCAGACCAATTTTGGTTTGTGGTAAAGGCTATATGGGAAGCACCAGGAGTCATGGATGACAATATGAAGAAGGCAACACTGGTGAGCGCATTGTAGGATCGTGCACTGACGTGGTACATTAAGCATTCCAATGAAAATCCAAATGCAGGGATCGTGGATATCCAAGCTGCCATAAACAGGGAATTTAGCAGACCAAAATCAGAGACACAGTCGATTATTGGATTTAAGGAAATCGCGATGCTTCTAGGTGAGACCCTGTGGGAGCTAGATCAGAGACTGAAGGGTATGATTCGTGAAGCCAACACGACCTTGACGGATAGGCAACACCGCACATGGTTTGTAGCTTCGCTAAAGCCGCATCTAAGGACCGCATTGTCACAACAAAAGCTTTCCACTGAGGCTAAGGCCTTGGAGATTACAATGAGACTGCATGAAACCCCGATACAAGATCCTAACATGGGAATCCAACAGATCCATGCAAAGTTGAAAAACCTGTGCCTTGAGATGCATAGTTTGAAACAAGACAGGACAACTCACCCAGAAGCACGCTAGGAGGTATGGTGCAATAAGTGCAGAGGTTAGGGACATGACAAGGACCATTGTCTAGTCTTCGCAAACTACCTGGCGGGAGGATGGCTAATGCCATTGAGACCAGAGGCACAAGAAGGACTGAGTGCAACGCCTCCATTATGGTGCGTCATTTGTCAGATAGGAGGGAAGCATGCTATAGATCACTGCCATCTATTACAAAAGTATACATAGACGTCCCAACATACGTTGTTCTATAATTTCTGCAAGTCAATAGGTCATGATGAGCGTTCTTGTAGAAGTTATGAACTAAAGATGGATCGGACACCTACCTACAACTTCAGACCGAAACACGAGCACTAGATCAAAATTCAGGGATGGCGGCACTGGATTTCAGGGGCACAGATGAGGCCGAGGTGGAATGGGGCTAGGAAGGGGTCGCAAATAGCTGAATTGTTGCAATTGTGGAGGGCCAGGGCATTATGCCCACGATTGTACAAATCCGATGAGAGCATCATGTTTATGTTGTACCCAGTTTGATCATGAGATGGAGGATTGCCCCACACTGATAGCAAGGTTGCGCGATAAAGGAACACTCCAACCTCCCTTGACTCAGAACCTACAAATGATGAGGTCTGAGCCACGTGAGGAGGAGCCGAATGTAAACAATGTGGTTTGAAAGGGTATCACGATAGGAGATGACAAGGGAAAGTAGCCTGAAGAGAGTGTCTGGGTTTGCAAGGCTCCAACAAAGGAACCAGAATTTGATTTGGAGCACACG
>APFE030560077.1:1421-12740 GCA_000404065.3 Pinus taeda
GAAAGTGGAATATCAAATATTGAGTGAGGGGAAAGGGTCCAAAAGGGCAAAACACAGGCCCAACCTAGAAAATTGCCAAGTTGTAGCTAAAAACTAGGGTTTGTGGAAAAATGAGGAATTTGGGGAATCTCAGTGATGGGAAGCATTTTGTAAGGTACTTTAAGGATAGGGGAAGGTGTATGAACATCTGGATACAAGTTTTGCTGATGATTTGACCGTCCAAGAGAAATTGGCTTCAAAACCCTAGGAGAGGGAAATGACCTTACCTAGGCGCAACTGAAGCATGAACAAGGTGTAAAATGACTCATTAGACGCTGAGATGATAATGACAACCCTATGAATGATGATAGACTCGGCTGAATAGTGACATAGATTGGCATTTGGGCAACTTTGAAAAGAGTGAGAGCAAACCCTAGACCTAATGCCTAGTGACCAAATTTTGCTTGAAGACTCACTGAAATGACAAAATTTGACCTTGACACTTCAAAATCACTTTGTAAGAGCATATTTGATCACTGGAGGAAGGCTGGAAAGACTGACACTAACAAGGCCCAAGGGCCTTTTTATTATTGAACAATAAGAGCAAACCCTAAACAACCAAAACCCTAACCCAAGGAGATGTAACACCAAGAGTTTATGGGCCCCGTTGGGGTGAGTTGGACAACCAACTTCCCGGGGTCGCGACTTGGTCATGTTATCTCTGTTTGATGCGCATGATAACTTGTTGGAAAGATCTCTCTGAGGACTAAAATAGTACAAGAAATTTTAGACAAAAAATTTGTTGGCAGTAGATTTCCAAAAAAACATCATTTAGGGCCTCAAAACGGCTCCGAAACTTTAGGACTCAAAAAACTGCTAAAAATAGTAAATTGTGCTACAATTAAGGAAACTGAAAAACTGAAAGAAAAAATGGTGGGGGTCCACGTGGAATTGGCGGGTGGCCACCAATATCCACCTGGATCACTCTTGGAACCCTTACATCTTCAATAACCCGATCTCCCTATCTATAAAAAATGGTGATTCAGGATATTTTCTTCATTGATGTTAGAAAAATTGCATAAAAGAGCATGTAAAACCATAAATATGACACTTTAAGAAGAAGAAGAAACACATAAAGAATGTTGAAGAATCTAGTAGGGAAGTCATTTAAACAATTATCCGTATCCTTAATAATTGTTTATGAACTTTAATTAGCTTCTTATTCTTCTTTATTAGATTCTTTCATCAAACAATTATCAAGAACATAAATAATAGAGACAATAGACACCAGAAGTAGGCTCCAAGCTAGGGAAAAACCCCTCCAAGGGGAGAAGCCAGTAATAATATCTTCTCTTCTTATAAAATCAATTCAAATGAGAAAACCAAGAACAAAAGACCAAAGTCAAACCTCCTCCAATCACCAAGTCAACCCTCCAAACAATCTTCTTCAAGACAAGACAAGGTTCACCAAAGTCAATGAAAATCAACTCCTTCAAGATCTGCTTCACTCAATGTTCCAGCCTTCAAATCAGGTCTGCAAATTTGGCTTGAAACTTCGGTCCTACAACAACTACAAAAACCCTAGACCTTTCACACATGTGAGAGAAAATAATTACAAAATTCATATTTTTGTTCTCATCTTGAGATGCTTCCTTCTTTTAGATCTTCGCTCCCTTTTTCTTCTTCTTTTTTACGTGTGATCAAATTGTAGAAGTGTGTCCAAATGAATCAATCTTCCTTACTTTATATATTCTTTTCATGTGATCGAGTAGGCCTCTTCTAGGTCGACTTGGTCTTGGACGTATTTTTTACTTTCTTATATTCAAAAATAAATTATTTACATGTTACAATTTGCCTAATAGGGTCTTATACAAAATATAATTACTCTTTTGACTCAATATAAATACTTTCTTGAGTTGACAAACCCTAGGAGCGTGAAATGCATGCTTGACCTAGATGACTATTTAAATGGAGCATGAAACCCAGGCTACAAAATAATATTTTTCTTTCTTCTTTTTCTTGTAACATAAGATATACATAATAACATGAGTACAATGATAATTATGAAAACCAAAACTAGTTACATTTTCCAATGATCCCTCTTAACTAGGGAGGTATTCATAATTGCATAATCAGTATAAGGATATCCTTAAACTGAAGAGTTCTCATAAGAAGAGTCAGATTGATAAGCCATCTTTTAAAGCATTAACATCATAACCAACATTATCATCATAGTAAGTCCTTTAACTGACAAGCTCATTTTATTTTACAACATAATGATGGGAGGTTTTACATGAGACAACATACTACCTCTAAGGTACATACCCCATCCGGATGTTCACTAGGTATGTCCTTTTAGGAATTATTCTTATCTTGGATTACCTATCCTCAAAGAACATTGGTCCTCTTCGACCACTCTTGTGTTGGATACCTATCCAATCCTCAAAGAGTTTCGGTCAACTTCATATATTGGATTATATATCCTTAAGGAGTATCAATCTTCGATGCTTATCCAATCCTCCATTCTCCTTGATAATGCCTTCACTAAGACTTACAGTTGTTAGTCTTGGTCTAGTTCATGACACATGGATGATATGATGTCTAACATCACTCCTCATTGAGAGAGGATATCCTCATTCCCTCTTGATTAGGGAATATATCCTTGCTCCTTCTTCAACATCTAAGGAAACTTCTTACTCCCTATTAAGCATGAAGGAGATTTCTAACATCCTTTCAATTTGGGAAGTTAACTTTTTAATGTGTCTTCATAAATATATCAACTATTAGTTCTTCATGGAGATATTCAAATAGCTACATGTATTCTCCTTCCTTTTGTATCTCATCATTTTTAACTTTTGTAATAGCCAAACTGTGACAGGGTTTAAGCCATCAACCTCTCATATCACTTTCTTCTAGTCACCATCAACAAAGAAATTATATTGAGTCAATCAAAGTAAAGTTAATCATAGCTTCCTCTAATCATGAAAGTGATCGAAACATCAAGTTATCGTTTTATACTGCTACCATTAAATCCAAAGATGATATAGACATTTTGATCTCATAATTTACCAAGAATTACCAAATCCATCCACTCAGTCCATGTATTCATTGAATTGAGTTTAAATTATACATTTGGTTCAATTGTCAATATGCATTTTTGCAACATTATTCCAAGTAGCAAAACCATATACCAACTAGATCATCAATATTGTGCATACCTTAACATGATGGCCTCCTGGAAAAATATCAAATTATACTTCACCTATTTCCTTTGAGATCAACATATTTATGCATGTGTAATTCAAAAATCCTTCTCCATGCTTTCAACCAAATGGTCATGGAGCAGGTTGCAATATCTACTTTCTTGAAGTTATCATGATCAACGTTCTTTTCTTTCGTTAAGAGACCATATTTGATGTTGATCAATATCATCATTTCTAGGTCATGCTATCTCGTGGAAGAGTCTTGATCTTTATCCATTCCAAATCAGACCAACTCCTTCTTCCAAGCATCGAGTAACCACTTGGAAGATCTCTCAAGCTTAAATTTACAACCAATTCTTTCTGCAAGGTTCCTTAGACATGAATTCTAGCTTCTATAGAAGAGTTACTAACAACATGCATACCTTGTATTCCATATAATCATCTGGTTGTCCTTTCTTTGGATGAGATTGCTTCTATCTTTATCGAAGATAAGCTTCCTTCTTTCAAAGGAGAAAGACTTCAATTATTCCTTTCATATTGCAACTCGATCATATATATATCCCTTCATCCTTCAAAACTATTTTTTTTTTCACTTACTGGTTCACGGATACCTGGTCAGTGGGTAGCCGCTACGTCCTGGGGTTTAAATCTCTGAGTGGACGCCACCCGAAGGGCATCAACACCCCTCAGCCTATTTACTGACCTAACCCCAAGAGCTTTCGGGATTCGACCCTGTGACCTCCCATTGGTGAGGCACTTGATTTGACCGATTGAGCTAACTCTTGGGGCTTCATCCTTCAAAACTTTTTTTTCCATATTAAGTGGAATATACTAGTCATGTCATAATGCTTCTTCCAAAAGAACCTTCCCTAAATGATGGTTCTTATTGGAGGATCCTGGTGACCCTTCTTGCAAAATGACTTCCTCTAATATTATCTTTGGATGTGTTGGAAAATCGAGAGGCTTCACGATTTAATTAGATTTTCCTTACTTTGATAATTGCTTGTGAAATTAATTGGCTTCTTATTTATTTAATTATTTTCTTCTTCAAACAATTATCAAAATGTAATCATGAAGATAACAAGAAAATAAAGAACAAAAGATATAGGCTCCAAGCTAGGGAAAAAACCCTCCAAGGGGAAAACCCTGGAATTTTCTTCTTTTAGAATAAGATCGAATGAGATGTCCAAGACCCATAACCACAAAAATTTCCACCTCTAGATTCCAATTCAAAACTTCCTTCTTTCCAACAGATCCATTATCAAAAGACCATCAATAAGAGATGTACCAAGGCAGATCTTCTACAAACTCTTTCTCAAAGAGATATCTTCTCTTTCAGTCTTCGGCTCTGCAATTTTGTCTCTTTCTTCTCTGTGATATTTCAGACCAAATCCATCCCAAGTGTGTGTGTACAAATGAGCTCCATCTTCTCTCTATTTATATAGTCCATAGGGTGCGAATAAACATGTCCATTGGAGCAGGGCCCACTTAAAATGTAGGTCGACTTGGCACCTAGAGGGTTATTTGGCCCAAAATTACATATTTGAAAAGTCTTTTTCTTTTTCTTTTACAATAGGTCCAAATAGAACTTTGATGTTTTGACTCAAAAACCCAGAAGCATGAAGAACATGCTTATCTAGAAAAATAATAACATTTTTTTCTTTTCTTTTTCTTTTTAGATAAAATACATAATGGTACAAATTATGAAGATCGAACTTAGTTACATTCTCCAACAGGATGAAAAATGATGTGTAAGATGATCCCAATCTACTCATTCTTGCTAGCTAGATTACCTTCCAAAGCAAATTTATCATGTAGACTCTAAATATTCTACTTTAAATATGCTTCCTTATATGATGTCATGCTTCCTAAAAATAAACTCTTATAGAGAATGCAATGATGCATGCTACTTTTAAAAGAAAGATAAACTGCAAATGCACCTGAAAGAGAAGGGGCTTCCTTTAATAGTACAGATCCTTAGGATCTTCTCCTTTCAGTTTCTTCCTTTTCTTCAATTGTGTGAACTCCACTTCTTTCCTTCCTTTCGTTTTTCTTCTTGTTCTTAGGATTGTTTGGAAAATATCTCTTAAAATGTCCATATGCATTGCACCCATAACATTATATTTTAGACATATCTTCTTTTCCTTTGGACTTCACAAACTTCCATTTCTTCTTCTTGTATATTACAACAAAGGCTTAAGACTTTTCATTTGATTTGGCATCATTATTTTCCTTTATCCTTGCTTCTTCCAAGATATATTGAGCCCAATGTTCATCAAAGCGAGTAGTATCTTTTATTGAGTATACACTAGTTGCAAAACTGATCCATTCAAGTGGCAAAGCATTTAGTACACAAGTAGTCATCTATGAATCAAAACTAACTTCCCCAAGCCCTTGAAATTGGTCCCTCAATTGTGAGGTTTTCATGAGATATGAGGACATATATTAATCCTTTGTCATCCTTGTTCTATATAGTTGATTTCTCAAGGATATTTTTTGACCTACTGTATTTATAGAGTACAATTTCACCAACTTATCATAGATGGCTTTATATGTACTCAAATAAATAATAAAGGGAATAAGATGATCCTTGATGGATTCAATAAGAACCCTCACCTCTCCCTTCTTGTATCTTGCTAATTCTTGAGTCTTCTCTTTTTTTGGTTGAGTAACTTCACCAAGAACATATTCCATGACTTCATTTTCTCTGAGCACCAAATCAATCCTCTTCTTCCATGCTAGGAAGTTTGTTGATCCAACGAGCTTGTTTCCTTCCTTGCAAAATGAAGTCATTTGATTTTTAGATTTAGACATGGAGAAAAATATGTAATTACTTGTCAAACAAGTATACTTCTTGATGATGCCTTTAACAATTTTGATTTCTTCAAGTATATTCAAAAGAATTGAAAGATGTCCTTCAAGTGATGATTTCTAGGATACCTTCAACAATAGTGTCTTCAAGTTTCTCCAAGGAGTGGATGATATTCCCAGGATTTGTTTTGCAACGAGCCTTCAAATTGATAACCTTCCAAGGGAGAGAGATCAATATTATTTTTCAAGATAAAGCAACCTTCCTTCAAGATGATCATTCAAGAGCAAAGGGATTTCATGGTAGATAGATGTTCTTCTTAAGATGATGAGACCTTCAATGTAGTAACCTTCCTTATGCCCTTAGCAAATAATTCCCTTTGATAGCAACCTTCTCTTATGCCAACACGGTGATCTCCAAGTTGCCTTCTTCTTCACCTTAGCTCTAATATCATGTTGGAGAATATAGTAGGGAAGATATTTAAACAATTATTCTTATCCTTAATAATTGCTTGTGAAATTTAGTTAGCTTCTTATTCTTCTTTATTAGATTATTTCATCAGACAAATATCAAGACCATAAACAATAGAGACAATGGACACCAGAAGTGGGCTCCAAGCCAGGGAAAAACCCATCCAAGTGGAAAACCCAGTAAGAATCTCTTCTCTTCTTATAGAACCAATTCAAATGAGAATA
Organism: Pinus taeda; assembly: GCA_000404065.3. Taxonomy (NCBI): domain Eukaryota; kingdom Viridiplantae; phylum Streptophyta; class Pinopsida; order Pinales; family Pinaceae; genus Pinus; species Pinus taeda. Next base: position 8,108 of record APFE030560077.1, read on the forward strand.
CCAAAACCCAAAGAACAAATTCAAACCTCCTCCAAGCACCAAATCAAACCTCCAAACGATCTTCTTAAAGACAAGACAAGGTCCACTAAAGTCAATGAAAGCCAACTCCTTCAAGATCTACTTTACTCAAGGTTTTGACCTTCAAATTAGGTTTGCAACTTCGGCTTGCAACTTTCGGTCCTGCAAAAATTGCAGAAACCTTAGACTCTTTGCACGTGTGAGAGAAAATTATTACAAAATTCAGGTTTTTGTTCTCTTCTTGAGATACTTCCTTATTTTAGATATTCGCTTCCTTTTTCTTCTTCTTTCTTGCTTGTGATCGAACTACATAAGTGTGTCCAAGTGAATTGAGCTTCCTTCCTTTATATACTATTCTAATGTGGTCGAATAGGCCTCTTATAGGCTGACTTGGTTTTTACTGGGCTGACTTGGTCTTGGAGGTCTTTTTTACTTTCTTAGATTCAAAAATAAATTATTTACATGTTACAACTTGCCTAATAGGGTCCTATACAAAATATAATGACTCTCTTGACTCAATATAAATATTTTGTTGATTTGATAAACCGTAGGAGCTTGAAATGCATGCTTGACCTAGATGACTATTTAAATGGAGCACGAAACCCATGCTAGAAAATAATATTTTTCTTTTTTCTTTTTCTTGTTACATAAGATATACATCATGACATGAGTGCAATGACAATTATGAAGACTGAAACTAGTTACATTTTCCAACAAAGAGACCATAAATACAATGCACCAATGTTTGATAATGAAGTTCACCCAATGTGGATCGTCTTTGGGCCCAACTTCAAAGTGGAGAGGTCTCTTTATTCATCTCAGTAAAAAGAAAGCCAAGTACATGGAAAAATACATCATTATACCTCAATCTTGGGAGTGACCTAAAAATGGGTTGCTTAAATCCCAAATATGACCACCAATGAAATCATTATGAAATTATGAGTAAAATAAGTATAAGCTCAACCAGATTTTGACATCATCAACTCTGGGCCCTCTAGAGAATATTCAAGATTCCATAGAAAAGTATCCTTGGAATATTTTAAAGAATATTCTAGTGAATATACCCATGGGAATATTCCCTCGATATGCGCACCCATAGACTTCCTCCCCCTGGCTCCCCTACTCACGGTTCCACAACCCCCTTCGCCTGCTATCGGCTGCCCGTCGAATGAAATGAGTCGGGTTTAAATATAAATTGATCGATGGATATAATAAATCCCACTAGCTAGCAGATTGGCTGACACATGGTATATAGAGCAGTTGATTACCGAGGGTTGTAGATTCAAACCTCGGGGATCCCTAGTTGGTGGGCCCCAGTATTACAACAATAATGTTGCAACTCCTGGGACTCCCTTCTTTAATTTTGTCAACCCGGTAGTTCGTAACAAATTTGGAAGCGACGGTGCTGTATGCACAAGTACTAGCTCTTGTTGCAGTTGTCACTTGGTCAGCTGGCAAAAGTCCACTAGGAGCTTAAGCCAACTTCTATGAGCTCTGAGAAGAAGATTTTTAACTGATGGATGAAAGCTAACTCAAAGGAAGCTAATCTACTTGCAGAAAGAAACTGAAAAACGGAAAGGAAACACAAACCCTAGCAAACCCTAATTCTACCAGCTAGCCCTACTGATGCAAGAAAGAGGATGCAAGCTACTGGAAGAGATGCCATTGACTTCTAAGAAGGTAAAATGCATGTCTCTAAGCTCTTTCTATAGTAAAATCTGAAGAAAACATCTTTTTGTATTTTTGAATAAATTGTCAGAATTATCATGTATGTGATTTAACTGTTTTTGACTGTGCAGAGGTGGATTGGCGAGAGGGAATGCTTGCAGGAGATTGGGAAGGTCCGGAGAGGGCCTAAGGGGTCCCTAGCACCTTTCCAGAGAGTTTCACAGAGTTTGACTATCAAGAAACCACTTTCGTGAGCTTCTACAGGAAGTCTGCAGGGGTTCTACAAGATGTTCTGGAATTTCTACAGGATGTCTGTAATTTTCTACAGGATGTTCAGAAATGGGATTTTGGAGGATGGATGGAGGGAGAAAGATGAAGGAGTGGGTATGGAGGTGAAATAATGGTGTGAGGAGGTCCAGGCCTTGGGGGATGGAGCTGAAGGGTGGCGAGGATGGTTGGATTTATTCAAGGCAGAGTGGAGCAATGTTGCACAAAAATATGGTAATTAGGGCAAAGTGAGCAAATGGCAAACGTGAGGCAAGAATCTGGGTTGGAGGATGGAGAAGGTAGGGTTGGTGGAGTATGGGCAGATAAAGAAGGATAACAGGTGCTCTGCAAGTTGTTTTTCAAACGAAACAAACAAGGACTTGGAAAATCAAAGACCTAGTTACGTTAGTCTATTCTGACCTAGATAACAACAAAGAAATGGAACAGAAGTTTATTTGCAATGAAACCAGCTGAAACACCTATGCAACTAAGCAATCATAACCCTAAGCATGCAACCAAAACTGATATCAAGTTCAACAACTAAAAATCTAACACTACTAATTGCATGGTGAAGCAAAGACAATGTTTTTGGTGGCAGCAAGTTCACCTTTGTCCCAGCTCACGATCCCACTGAGGGAGAGGTGAGATCAGAGGTGCTTGATGGCCTTTTTCTGAAGATCTTATCTGTTATTAACCTATCAAATCAATCTGAACATAAAAATCCTTTTTTAATCATCAAAAGCAACCTAAATAACAAAACAAGATTCAAATCTAAATAGTAGATTTTATTCTAAGAATGCAACAAAAACACATAAAGGTAAACAAAGGAGGTACTGGGCACTTAATATGGGCCCAACCCCAAGAGATATAGCCTCCTAAGAGAGATTAGAGCTAGTGCAAAGCTGGATTCATCTTTATTGATCAAAGAAATAGTTATATTCCAAAAACTGTCCACAAGGAAAACTTCAGAATGTGCTGAAATGCAGAGCTAAATTACTGCCTAAAAAATGACTAAAAACCGAACTACAAACTAGCTAACTTCTGCCTACAAAGTGACTAACTGAAATGAGGCCCTAAGCCTTCTTATTTATACAAATTGAGGACCCTAACAACCCTCCTAAACTTTAGGAGCTCGGCTGTCAAAACTTGTAGTTAACAACAACTTTACTATCCCTTGCTCGGCTACCCTTATGGTAATTGATTTGGTGGCCCTTGAACTCCGAGCTGATGGTGGAGAATTCGAGGTAAGGGCCCATAAACGAAGGGGACACCTTCCTACAAATCCTTTCCACGAATTTGGCTGCCAAGTGCTCATTTAACCCTTTGATTTTGTCTCCAAATTGACCAAAAAGACTGCATAAAGCACACATTAGACTTGTTGGCATAATGACTAACCCAATTCACTCTATTAGCATAAATATAATAAAAAACATGCAATAAAACTAATGAGAATGGTGGATTAAGTCGAATTAGGAGGCTGAATGAGCCCATATAATTATCCATTTTTGGGGCTCATCATCACCCCCCTACTGAAAGTGTTGCTCATCCTCTGAGCAACTAATCTATCTCTTCATCTTTGATGGCCCTGGTGGCCTCTCTGTCATGCCAAGCTTCTGAAGTGATGTCCTCTTCTCGGTCATGAAACCATGCTTTTCTCCCTACTTCTTCCCACTGCCCGTGCTCCTTTTCTTTTAACAATTTTGTTAGTGCCTCAACCTTAGCCTACATCTTGTCCTCTCTTTGCTATTCATCATATGTTTCCTTGTCTTTCCTTCTTCCTGTGATTGTTTGGCCACTTTTTCCTCTAATTTCTCGGTCGCTCTTATCTTAGCTCGAGTTTCCTGTAGATAATTCTCAGCTTCCTGTAGAACTGTCTCAACTTCCTGTAGAATTGTCTCAGCTTCCTGTAGAGCTGTCTTTGAATCCATCATCTGAATTCTTTCTCTCCAAGTGAAGGTTTTTGGCTTCCTCATTCATAAGTGATGGATATTTTTGAAGGAGACTCCTCCTTTTGTTTAGCTGTTGTGTCCTTAATGACAATTGGCGCTTCTGACTGTGGCTGGGGTCTGCCAGTTTTTATCCGCGTGCTCCTTCTTGCCTTAAAATACTTGGAAGGCTCCCTTTTCCGCTTGCCTTTTTTCTCTGGGGTTGTGCTTAAGGCAGCCAACACCACTGCTGCCTCCCTGGCTAGAATCTCAGGAGATTTCTCCTTTTGCTGCTTTGTTTCCATGCTTCTTGTACAAACTGCTTTAGAACTTCCTATAGAAGTTGTTTCCAGACTTCCCGTAGAAATTGTTTTCAGACTTCTTGTAGAAACTATTTCGGCTTGTTTGGCTGGGTGTGTCTTCCCTTTTTAATTCCTATTTGGTTGCCTTGGTTGTGTCCTCCTTTGTTTGGAATTTTTCAGTCCTCTCTGCTCTCTTCTGCAGTCATTTCTCCCTGGGTGTTTGCGCCATTGTTCCCCCCACAATTTTAGGCTCAGCGATTTGTCTCATTTCTCATTTTCCTCTCTGCTTTTGCTGTACCTGAGTGTCTTGCGTTTCTTCATCATTGGTTTTCTCACCTTTGTCAATGTGTTCTTTCTTCCTCATTGCTGGATGGAGTGATATTTTTGGCCAAAACTCTGATATTGTCATCTCGAGACATGTTTCAGAAGATTTCCGATGATATGGGTACAGTG
>APFE030560100.1:3480-37740 GCA_000404065.3 Pinus taeda
ATGGCTCAAAGTTGCAGGATTCCTGTGTATTCCATGGCTCAATAAGTTTTCTCGTTACTCCCTGTTACATGTATGTTCGTTATACTTTCATGTATGTTTGTTATACTTTCATGTATCATTCATGCTTTCCATGGATTCAATATCTAAATGGCCAAGAAAAAGAATAGTCCCAAGATTTAATCTTTGATTACCCTGGATTTAATCCTAGCCATTTCATATGTTTTCCTCAGTTATGGTATTTAAAGAGTAATTCTTCAGTGCTACCTTTAATACTATATCATCACAAGAACATGTTATTTCAGGAATTCAAGTAATTGCTCCTAAATAATAGACCTCCTTCACACTGGTTAGCTTAGTAAAGAATCCTTAAATGATCTTTGCTAGTTGTCTATCATTTCACCATCACAATTTACAGTTTGTTTTGTGAAATACACAGGCCCTATAATTTCAGCTGCACCAAGCCAAGATTTCAAGGAAGCAATAGTTACAGACCCCATTGCCCAATGGATTAGTGCGTTCTGAAGATAGCGCTCCAAAAAACTATCAGAAGCATCCTCCCAACCAAACATAAAAGCAACCAAACATAAAAACAACCAAACATTCACTTCATAACTAGCCTAAAACTTCATTAAAACAATGACAAACCTAACAGAGAGAGCCCTCTCTGACTACAGTTGGGCTAGAAACTGTAGTCCAAAGATTGGTTAGTGGTTACGCCGGCCGTATTCCCTTGGGAGTCATAGGGAACAACCTGGGTGTTAACATAAATGGTGACTCCACTGGGGACTTTCAGGATCTAGAAGTGACTGTATATCTACCAAGACACTCAGAATCCGAAAATCATTCAAGAAACCTTCAAACTGCTCCCATAGAAACATTTGCAGCCTCAAGGTAGAGCTGAATCGGATATCCTTTATACCCAATACAGATACACAGTATCCTTTCAACCTCCTGACCAGTCCTTGCTATACAAAGCTTTCGCAAAGCCCAAAAGGACCAGCTCAGAAGCTGGCTCCCAAGAAGAATCTTCAGTACACTAGGGCCAATCCTGACCCCAACCCTCCTTCTGTCTTCCAAAATCCCAATACAATCCCCAAATTAGTTAGGAATCAGCAAAAGCAAGATCAACTTGCTGACATTAGTCCACAGCCTGAGCATCCTAACCCAGTCCCCACTCCAATCAAAGTCCTATTCCGTTCTACCCTTAATTCCCCTAGTTCCCCATCAACATCTCAAAGTTCCCTGCTAATTCCTTCTTCTCCTACACACGTTCTCCTATCCCACACTGTTATACCCTCTATACCTGTCACCCCTGTGGTACCTATAATTCCAATTGTCCCAGTTGCCTTTATCAACCCCCAGAATCTAGTAAATATGGCCAGGTATGCACCTCTGCAACTACCTGCCAATCCAGTGGCCTTACCACAAGATTATCGGGCCAAAATCTCATATTTTGACTCCATTGGGCCTTATTCAGCCATTCAGCATGCCAAGAGAATGCAAGATCATTTTGAAAATTATGAGATTGATGATGACACTGTGAGGATGAGAATTTTTGTCCAAAGCTTGACAGGGGATGTGCAAACCTGGTTCAGATCACTTCCTGCTAACTCCATCAATAATCCTGATGAGCTTTATCAATCCTTCACAAATAGATGGGAGAAAAAGAAGGACCCTTTACACATACTGGGTGAATATGACATGATTAAAAGAGGTCCTCAAGAGATAGTTTTGGAATACTGTGCTAGGTTTAATAATGTATATAATGCTATACCTCAAAACCTAAGACCTCCCCCGGATTTGGCTTTATATAAATTCCCAGATGGATTTGACCGAGACATGGCCTACCAACTAAAAGAAAGATCCCCTCAAACCCTTGAAGAAGCTCAGAAGGTTGCTGTAACAGTTGAGGCAAACCTGATTGCTAAGAGGAATAGGGCTAAAATAGAAAAGAGAGTTGCCTTTAAGGAAGAGCCCTCAGCCTTAGACCAAAAGTTGGATGCAATAATTTCTGGCATGAAAAGGTTAGGTGACAGGGTAGAGTCTGTGGAAAGAAAATCTTCATGGGAAGCACTGCCAAATCCTCCTAACAGGAATCCAAACTTTAGAAGGAACCAAAATCCTAGTGGGAGCAAAGTCAACAATGATCCTGAAATAAGGCCTCCATTTCAAGAAAACTATGCTGAAATATCCACATCAGAAGAACAAGCGGAGGACACTCATATCCACCTAATGGGTCTTGACAATAAGCACCAAGTCTTCTTGAGTCAAGAGGATCATGATGAGGAAGATAGTAAACGATTTCAAACAAAATCAGGGGAATCATTTGATTTCAAACAAGGCTATGACACTGTTGTTTATGAGGTTCATAAACTGTATAAACTGAGAAGCAGGACTGTAAACGTAACACAACCTGAGAAAACCAAGGATAAACTGCAGCCCAAAAGTGCCATAGTAACTGAACCAAGGAATACAACTGATTCACCCACAAAAGAAATAACTATTGAAGATATCACTGAACAAACACCAAATTCACCAGCTACATCATTTGAATATTCTAAACCAACCAAAGAGCCTCAAGAGGTACTGGACAAGCATAAGCCCCAAAATCAAGAGGAAACCTTACCAGACAAAGAAAGGAGGCTCACCCATACTACTAAAACACAAACTGAAAAACCCTTTGACTTGGAAGCTGAAATTGGAAAACTAAAAATAGCCATACCTCTGGCAGAACTAGTCAAGAATGACATCTATAAACAGCAGATTGAGAGATCTCTCCAACTCACTCAAAACAAAAACAATGTCAATGTGGACAATGTCAATGTGTTGGATGACACCCCTGAATTACTGTTTGGTCCAGAGGTTGATGGAAAAATAGCAGGCTCAGGGGTTCTACCCTTTTATGTCAGTTTGCATGTACATGACAAAATATTACACAATGCAATGTTTGACTCAGGTGCATCTCATAACTTGATGCCAAAATCTGTAATGGAAAGGCTAAATTTGGATATCACTAGACCATACAAGGACCTCTTCTCATTTGATTCTAGCCAGGTCAAGTGTCTAGGCTTTATAAAAGACTTATGTGTATCCTTAGTCCAATATCCAAACAAAACAATCTTGATGGATGTAGTTGTTGCTGATATTCCACCCAAATATGGGATGTTACTGTCAAGATCGTGGGGGCTAAACTTCAAGGGTCTCTCCAATTAGACATGTCTTATGCTACCATCACAGTCTTTGGTCAACCCAAGAGATTATATAGAGAGTCACTGATGAAATACATGGTCAGTAGTACAAAAAAGCCCCAAAACTTTCCCATATATGCTGTCCATTCTGACATAGACTCATACATCCTATTCAATGACAATACAGGCAGCAACAACAATGAAGAAGCTCAGATAATTAAAACAAATCAACCTGCTGAACAAGAAGATCCTGATACACAAACACTGGTTGAATCAAATAATGAAAATATTCAAGAGCACAAAACAAACAACTGTGTATCTAGGATACCTGAACAGGATCAAAAGTCAAATAAACAAACTACTTCTCAAGAAACCAAAACAATCCCACCAAGTAAGAAGAATGCCTTGAAAGCTAGACCAAAAAATCAGCCCATACTACAACTCACAAATCCAGACCACAGAGACAGTATTCAAAACCCCCTGAAAGAAGAAACTCTATGGTTTCTAGAATTTGATGGGTCAGTTAACAAATTAGGGGCAGGAGCAGGAGTGTGGGTGCATAACAAACAGAACAGCCAGGCAGAGGGTAGAGCCTACAGACTAAACTTCAGATGCACCAACAATATGGCTGAATATGAGGCCCTCCTACTAGGCCTCAAGTTGGTACAATCCCTACAAGTTGCAAGAGTATCAATCCTAGGGGATTCAGACTTAGTTATCCAACAGGTCAAAGGCAATTTTGTTACCAATGATAACAGACTCAGGTCTTACAGATCTGTTGCTACTGAGCTACTAAAGTCTCTTACTGAGTTCCAAATTACCAAAGTTCCTAGAGCCCAGAACCTTCATGCTCATAGTCTAGCCATGTTTGCAAGTACTTGCAAGCTACCTTTTGATCCCCATCACTGTTTTACAGCTGAAGTAAAACACAGACCATCAGTCCCAAACAATATAAAGGACTGGCAGGTATTTGACAATGATACACAAATCAACAATTTTCTGACTTTACAAGAAGAATTTTCAGGTCTGAATATAGATACTGAGCTAGCAAGTCAATCACAAATATTTCAGTCAGAAAAACAATCACAAGTACATAGTGAACACAACAGTCAAGTACTTTCACCCAAAACAGCCAATCAAATGCTACATCCTACAATCTTCAACCAACACAACATTCAACAAATCCAACAGTATGAATATGAAGAGACACCTGAGGATGAAACTGAGGTGATACAGTTAAAGAACAATTTTCTGCCCATAGGCTTAGCTCCTTTGGAAGACATTTTTGATTCCAACGATGTCCCCAATAAACCAAAATTTGAACCCCTAAACACTACCATTGAGGAGCATAATATAGGGACAGTTCAACAGCCTAAAATCATAAAACTGTCCGCTGCATTACCACCTGATCAAAAGCCCAAATACATTGACCTTTTTAAGGAGTTTCAAGATGTGTTTGCATGGAGTTATGAGGACCTCAAATCCTATGACACCTCTGTGATACAACACACCATTCCACTACAGCCAAATCAGAAACCCTTTAAACAAAAACTCAGGAGGATTAACCCTATGCTCCTCCCAGCAATGGAACAAGAGGTGCAAAAAATGTTCAAAGCAGGCATTATAGCACCAATTAGATTTTCTGATTGGGTTTCAAATTTGGTTCCCACAAGGAAGAAAACTGGGGAAATCAGGCTCTGTGTCGATTTAAGAAACCTCAACCAAGTATCACTAAAAGATAACTATCCTCTAACAAAGATGGATCACATCCTGCAGAGAGTGGTAGGGGCATCAAGAATTTCCTTGCTTGATGGCTTTTCAGGCTTCAACCAGATCTTAGTCCATCCTGATGATCAGGACAAAACTGCATTTACAACCCCGTGGGGAACCTTTAAATATGTTAAAATGCCTTTTAGGTTGAAAAATGCAGGGGCCACTTTCCAAAGAGCAATGGACATTGCTTTTGCTAAAGAAATTCATGACTTTCTAGTCATTTATTTGGATGATCTCACACCTTTCTCAAAATCTGACCAAGACCATTTGAAACATTTGAGACAGATATTTACAACATGCAGGAAATATGGAATCTCTCTGAACCCCAAAAAATCCATTTTTGGTCTAGACGAAGGGAAATTACTGGGTCACATTATTTCTAAAGATGGTATCAGAATTGACCCAGACAGAATTCAGGCTATCCAACACATGCCCCATCACAGGAATATAAAATAATTACAAGCCTTTTTGGGAAAAATCAACTTTTTAAGAAGATTTATCCCAAACCTGGCTGAGCTGAGCAGATTGCTTAACAGCATGTTGAAAAAGGATTCCAAAGTCAAATGGACAGTGGAGGCTAAACAAGCTTTTGAAAGTATCAAATTCACCCTCACCGAAACCCCTGTCCTAACGAGCCCTCAGTTTGATAGAGACTTCATCATATTCTCCTTTGCTTCTAAACATACAATTGCTGCAGTTTTACTACAAAAAGATGATCTAGGAAATGAAAAACCCATTGCTTTCTTTAGCAAAGCTCTTAGAGATGCACCTCTCAAGTATCAGATCATGGAAAAACAAGCCTATGCTTTGGTCAAAGCTATTAAGGACTTTAGGATTATAACCCTATCCCCATAAATATGCCTATGTGCCAAGCCCAAATTGCAAAGAAAGTATACACAAGAAACTTGGAGGGTAGAAGAGCAAAAATGGAATAGCAAACATTTTGGAATTTGACATAGAAATAAAACCTACAAAACTCATAAAAAGGCAGGGCTTAGCCAAATTAATGTCTGAAACAAATTTCCAAGCCCTAGACATTAACCAACTAGACAGTGAATCGGAGCTGGCGACTCCAAAGATCAGTGTAGCCTTTGAGCAATCACTCTGGTATTCTGATATCTGCTATGTGTTGCAAAACCTGTGTGCTCCCCGAGGACTGTCTAGAACTAAGTGTAGGTTTGTAAAAATGAAAGCCTTAAAATTCTGTGTCATGGAAGAAAATATGCTTTGGAGGAATCATGAGGGCATCTTGCTAAATTGTCTGATTGAAAGTGAGGCCAACAAAATCATGGAAGAATTTCATGCAGGAGACTGTGGTGGGCATCTATATTGGAAATCCACTGTGAAAAAGATACTTAGAGCTGGATACTATTGGCCCACTATTTTCTCTGATGTCAAGAGGTTTACTACTGCATGTCATAAATGTCAAGTGTTTGAAGGAAAGAGACAATTGCTGCCGCTACCCCTAAGGCGTATTGCAACAGAGAGACCATTTCAGCAATGGGGTTTGGATTTCATTGGAGAAATCAATCCCTCATCCTCAGGCCAACACAGATGGATTCTGACAGCAACAGACTATTTCAGAAAGTGGATTGAAGCAATCCCATGCAGACAAGCAAATGACTGCACCATCATACAATTTATGGAGACAAATATCCTTGCTAGATTTGGATGCCCTGACAAAATAATAACAGACAATGCTGCTGCTTTCAGATCTAAAAAGATAATCAGCTTCTGCCATAAATTCCACATTACTTTGGGCCATTCCACTGCATATTATCCCCAGGGAAATGGTCTAGCAGAATCATCAAATAAAAGCTTGGTAAATATGATCAAGAAAATACTAGAGGAGAACAAGAAAAATTGGCACAAGAAACTTGTCAATGCCTTATGGGCAGATAGATTAACAACCAAAAGATCAATTGGGGTTAACCCATATGAGTTAGCCTATGGATTAGAAGCCAAGTTCCCCTCATCATTAGGGATCCCTGTTATGAAGTTAATCCAAGAGAGCGAAGCTGAGCCCAATGATATGCAAAGAAGAGTAAATCAGATTATATGTTTGCAACAAACCAGAGACCAAGTTTATAACAGAGTCCAAATTCTACAAGAAAAGCTAGAAAAGGCTTTTGATAGAAGAACCAAGGCTGAGGATTTCAACATAGGTGACAAAGTTCTCAAGTGGGGTTCAAGGAGAGAGAACAAGGGAAAGCATGGAAAGTTTGATTCCCTTTGGAGAGGACCATTCCTCATACAAGCCGTACAAGGAAATAATACCTATTTCCTTGAAAATCTGGACAAAACTGACTTAGATGAAGGGTCTGTCAATGGCAGGATGCTCAAACACTATTTCGACTACCTCCCATAAATACAGCAGGCCTGCTCTTGTACATAGTTTGTTGTATATAGGCTCTGTATGTGCTGTATATATTGTTATTTCTGAAGTATAAGGATGAGGTCATTTCAAGAGACATTGCAGATACTAAGAAGGATTGAAAGGCATCATGTATTTTCAATACATCAGTTTACATTTTGAGGAATCTATGGTGACAGAACTCCAATGTTTGAAAAGCAGTAACTAAAGGGCCAAGGCATACTGACCTGCTGTTCTTGGTCTTTCAAGAAGAAAAACCATCCCCATGTGGAGCCACTGTTGGATACCTATACCAATAGGTTTTCATATTTCATGATTGGAAAAATTCAAGTGCCAAATATGCTCCACTTTGCTGCTACAAAGGTTCCACATTTGCAAGAAAAGAGAAGGTGTGTATATGCCTGCATATTCGCAAAAGTTTTGTGGATGACCCTACAGTCTAAATCTGGGTCATGCCATGTTTTCAATTTATGTTGTAGAATAGAGAAAGAAATCTGTCCAAACTGTTTAATCTTGGCAGATCAGTAGCTAGGTAGAGAAACTAAGGTTCCCAACTGCTTAATCTAGGGCCTTGGAAGGAATAAGGGTAGTATTAGATAGGAAATGAAAGCAAAAAAGCCAATGTAAAAGAAAAGGCACACAGAGGGTTTGCAAGTCCAAGTGCACCCTTCAAGAAGGAATAAAAATGTTAGGCAAACTAGTTGGGTAGGTAGATGGCGTTGCAGAAGTGGTGTTCCTTTCAAGATTAAAGTTGCTAACTGTGCACAAGCAAAGTAACACAGAGGAGCATGACTAACTCCCTTTTTCCATGTGTATATCACTCATTACTAATATCCCTTCACAAGTTGTGTACGTAAGAGAAACTTAAAGTTTTATGATGGTTCTTATGGCCTTTAAAAGCCACATTTCTTGTGCAAAAGTCTTTTCATTTTGATCTACTCTTTACACTAAGTTGTTTTCAAGAGAACTTGGTTGTACTCATCCTCATCCATATTTTCCCCCCATGTTAACATCTAACTCTATTATTTAGCTCCCTATACTTCATTTTCCCTATCATTATAACACCATGGTGTATAAACCCCACATTTTGTATAAATATCCCCTCCTTGGCACTATAGCCATAATCTCTACTTTCTGGGAATTGAATTAACATCTGGTTAAGGTCAAGAACCCATGTTCAACCCCTTTTCTCCATCTGAACCCATCCCCCTACCCAAGTTTCCATTTTTTCCTAAAAACCCTTAAAAGAAACCCCTTTTTGACCCCCTAAACTATTAAAGGATGAAAAATTCATGAAAATATACCTACCCCGCCTTATCCTAAGGTTGGGAGCCACTTTCCGCCTTTTTTATAACTTCATCAGAACCCCCTTTCCTATAGTTTTGCTTTGTATACTTTGTACAAAAATTTTGCATAAAATTCTTTGTTTTTCACTGTTTCCTAATGTTGGCGGACAAAGTTGATTTCTACAAATAAAACCGTAAAAAACCTTTGAAAATCACCCATGAAGTGGAGGGTCCCGCTGGGCGCGCCTGCCAAGAAATATAATTTTTTAACCCGCCCACTCACTGCTATCGCCTGTGCAATTAATCAATCCGATGACCGTCCGATCACGGCTTTGCCAGATCTACGGTCAGCGTCAACTTCGGAGGGGTCCCGACGTCCGACAGTTAATAAAGATGGAAGTTATCTGCCGTGCAGGTTCATTACCCGACAACCGCCCGATCGCATGCCCGCAGATCAACGAGTCATATCAATTTCGGAAGGCCGCCGACGTCCAACAGATACCTTCCGATATCTGTCAGACACTTGCGTCACGCGGGGACAGGTCTCGCGGCCAAACTCCGTCGGAGCCCCCTCTAACAGATTCCTTGCCGTGCAGGAGGGGGCCCGATATGGCGACACCTGTCCTTCCCATGTCACCGCCCTGCTGTCACCCATGCCATTGCCACATCCGCCCACTTCGTCCCCCATTCGCCCACCTGGCCGCCACCTCATCATCCACATGGACCGGTCTTAGGCCGCCACGTCACCCGATGACGTCCTACTGACGTCATCCAACCTGGACCCACATGCTGACGTCATTCAAAAAACGCGCCAATAAAGCAAAAAGGACATATTTTACGGTTTTTTCGCATTTTTGGTTATTTTCTGTGAAAAAGACCTCTGCGCTGTCTGCATGCACACCACGATGAACACTCTACCAGCCAACCTACGACCATCCACCGAAGCTCAGAGCACCAACCCAACTGCTACTTCGTCCCAAGCTACTGGTTAAACAGGTATTTGCCACTTCATCTCCTCGTAAGCTAGTTTTTTCGCAATTTCTTGTAAAATCCACCTGAACCAGGCATAAAACTGAAATTTTACCGGGAAACCAAGTATATCCCATCTCCCCTGAATAGTTTAAGGTTGAATTATAGTGACAGAGCTATTCTTCTACTTCAAATTCCAGTCAAAACCCTTCCCTGTTCGCGCAATCGTGAACTTATTAACCTGCTCCTAAATTGTCAAGGGAGGTCTGTTAAACTGCATAAAAGCCTTCTCAGAAAGCCCGACACTGTCCTATTCTGCTGTATAGCAACCCTGCTGCTTTTTGTTCCTCGCAATTCCACTTTCTCAGTTTGCACACTCGTCATCTCAAGAAATATTTGAAACAGACATGGATACCCCTTCAGCATCAGTAGCCCTTAATGTTACTCCCTTGAATGCTCCTCAGAGAGAGCTGGACTGGCAAGATTTGGCTGACCTCGATTACCAAATCTCAGAAGATGCCCCATCCAAATGTACATTCCACATTCATCTGCTGAATGAACTCAAGGCTAAACACAGAGATGGAACAGATATCCTTGGCATTTGGGAATCCTCCCTCCCAATCTTCAAGATGCCTCAGGTCAACCAGTTCCCTGAACTCATCCACTTGTGTGTTGCCTGTTATGACCCTGTGCAGAGGGCTGTGCTCAACTCACAAGGTGTAGTTGTATTTTACACCACCCCTGAGGCCATTAGGGAAATGGTCCAGTTCAAAACTCAAAGGAAATTGGTTCCTTTATCCCTGCTGGACCTAATTAATCAAGGAGCCAAGGTACTTACAGAGGCAGAGATCCTAAAGCTTAATCAGTTGTTTATCAAAAAATCTGACACAGTGCTGCATCCCCCCATCTTTGATGGCTATTTAAATCAACTGGGCCTGGACCTAGCATACATGATAAGCTTAGTGCTAGGGTACAGTTCAATGGAGTTCATAGAGGAAACTGTGCTAGTAATGATGACAAGGTTTTCCCCTGGTAAGTCCCCCATTTGCTATGACTATGCTACATATATCTCGGACAAGATACATGACCAATTTCTGCACTTACCCAGAGAGAGAGTGTTCAGGTACACCTCATATATTTATCGTCTCATTTTGTATTATCAACATGAGAAGTTCTCTTTTGAAATCAAGAGAACAGATGCAGCAGGAAACCCAAGATCAGTGGTATACTGGAGCTCAGTCTTCCACGTCCGTTCATATTCACCATATACATATACTGAGCTGATAGACTTGTTCATTCATCCAGCCTTATCTCTACTCTTGACAGCACCCCCTCCAAGACTCACTGATGAAATGCAGAGGATCCTGCAACTGTCCAGTGCCTACAGCATAGGAGATTGGTATTTTTACTAGCATCACACTGTGATTAGGATATATGGGTGTGAGCTGCGCCCATACAAGCTGCCCAGATTTGTGCCCATGAGGCTCTTTGCCTTGGAATATTTCAGACAATTCGGCAATGCCGATCAGATCCACTTTGCAGGAAGAGGCAAGAAGGCACAACTCAAAATTAGAAACCAGCTTGGCCATTTCATTCTAAACAAGAGAGAAGGATGGAAAGAAGTAGATAGGATGTTGGAAGACCTTCGCCTAACACAAAGCTTCCCCTCCCTATGACCCCAATGGCTTTATATCCTTGAGAAGACAGAAATACAAACTCTCTAGCTATGAGCATGAGAGCATGTTCCACATCCTGAGACATGCCAACCAACCAAAGTGGAGGAAAAATACCTTAATAGAGCCTATATCTCAAGAAGAGCTAGTTGAGAGGGCTAGAAGGCATTTATTGAAAATGGCTGACTTGGAATGTCCTTCTCAGGTGCTTGCTCTACCAAGTCCTCAGACAACAGCACCTGCTTCATCCTCTACAACACAACAAGAGGCACCACAGACTTCAGGACAGGAACAGGGCAAGGGAAAGGACAAAGTGATGGAAGAAGCAGAGGGCCAACAGGGCCAACAGGGCCAACAGGGCCATCAACAGCAACCCCAACAAGAAAAGCAACAAACTGATCAACAGGATCAAGAGAGGCAAAAAGCAAAAGGCCAAGCAGCCACTCAAGAAAAGATAACGAATATGGCACCTCCTAGACAGGATTCTAGGGTAGACTCCTCCATCCTCTAAACCCCTCAAAGGGAGGATATCAGCAGAAAAAGAGAGAGGGAAACCCCCCTCACCGAAGCATCAGACAAGCGGCAAAGGCTTAACCCTTTTTCAGAGGAGGAAATGCAAAGCCTGGAGACTTCTGCCAGCTCCCTACATCAGGAGCAAGATAAGGCAGCACTAGGGGAGGTGAGCTCGTCAGGGCAGCAACAGTGAACAGGTGGAAGCATAAAACAACAATTCAAAGATGCCAAAAGGAGGAGTGAGCCAATAAAAATTCGGCTCTATAATCACCTATTAAATATGGCTCCTGCAAATCAACAAAGGCTAATGGCTGCCTTTGATGTGCACGAAGGCAAAATGACTATGAGCCATTTTGCCCCCACAGTGCAGCAACCTCAAACAGCTGCAGATTATATAAGGACTAATTTAGAAATCCTTTCAAAAGACATCCACCCCATAGACCAAATTGAACTCCACAAGCAGACGGGTGAGATGGTCTATGCCACTCTGGTAGATAAGACTTTGATTAACTACAGGCTGCAAAATAGCTTGAATAATACAGCAGCACAGCTTGAGTTGGAAAGGGCATCCTCCCAAGCTAAAGACAACAGAATCAAGGCATTAGAGGAAATAATCATAGAATTTGGGCATGACCCCAATGCAATGACGTTAAGGCAATACAACAAGTCCTTAAACTGAGGGATGCAGACATGGCTGCAATTAAAAATAAAATGAAGATTCCCCCAACTCTACACCCACAAACAGATGAAGTTGCCCAACAGAGGCAAGAAAAGGATGCAGCTGCATTATTAATGACATTATATAAAGAGCTGATAGAAACACAGGAAAAGCTGCAAGACACTGAAACCACCTTAGAAGTAGCATTACAAAGGAGGGAGGCAGGGCAATCTTCCAAGCCGCCCACAGAATCAATAGACCTTGAGGAGACCCCTCAAGATACTATCCCCCCAAAGCAAGAGGCACAGGAAGATGTTCCAGCCACCACAGCACAAACAACAGAACAGGCCGAGAGCCTGGACATGCAGAAGCTGAGCCAAGAAATATAGGTGCTAGAATCTCAAATGTCAGAACTCAGTCAATCCAAGGACAACTTAGCAAAAGTAAATGAAAAATATGATAAGTCTAAGCAAAATGTGGCTGAAAGGGAGAGAGAAGTAAAAGCTCTGAAGAAAAGAATTACAGAGCTAGAAAAGGAGCTCAATTTTGATAAAGTTACAGCAGAGCTCAAACAAGTAATTTGGACCACCATTGGACAATCAATAACTAACCAATGGGAGTACATTGATGCCATATATGAGCAAGTGGGACTCATTGGCAGAGCAAGAAAAGAACTACACAGAGCAAGGACTTCTCTAGGTAACATGCCTGAGTTTGTCCCCAGGATGATTGAAGTACTCAACTATAGGACAAGTTCCCAGCTGGTGAAAATGGGAATTGGAAATAGGAATGAAACAATATCTCTAATCAAAAGAGTCCTAACAATGAAGAACCTAATTCAGACCCTGGACAGAAGGATCCAGGATATGCAAGCTGACATAAATAAATTTCAGAATAGGTTCTTGGCTCTGCAGGACAGAGGGCTCCCCTGCTTGCTAGAATCAGGGAAATTACTCTCGCATGAGAAATATATCAAGAGGGTAAGCACTTTTGCAGCAATACAGATTGTTGAGGCACCAGGAACATCTTCAGGAGCAGGTCCAGTAACAGGGCAAATTCTTTTTGAAGGATTAGATAATTTGTTTTTTATTAGAAATGAAGTGACACAATTATTTGATGAGCCCCCTCACTTCTATAAATATACAGAGGCTGATGAGACCTTGGGGTCAATTTTGAAACATCAGCTGCCTCCTCCAGACACATGGCAAGATTTAATGGGATTGCTTTTGAATCAAAGTTGAAAAATCAAATCTTTTTTTAGCAAAAGGTGTGTATTACATACACAGGTGGACAAAAGCTACATCAGCAGGTATGAAGAAGCTGAGCCAACTCAGCATAGGTACTCGACCGCAGCAACAACATCAGCAGGCACAGGTGGCAGGGCCAAGAAGACACAAAAAGTAACCGCTGCACAACACATCATTCAACAGTTATGATAAAGCCGCTCAACCAACTCCGCAAACCCCAAAGGTCAAAAATTACTCTGACGGGAGTTAAAATCTTTTAAGACTCATTTATGATTGTAATTACTTCTCATCTACAAGCCATGTACAAGTGTAAGAAGATATTTTCCTCTCAGATGACTCAATGCCTGAGATATTTCTGTATTAGACTTCTATATATTCCCCCTCGCATTTGTTAGCAGGGGTTGGACTCCGGATGTAAGAAATCTCTTGATATCTCTTCTGTTACTCTTATGTTGTAAGATTCTTCAGACAGCTAATACAAAGAATGATGGGATTTCTCCAAGCATTGTCTCTCTTGATGTCTTGCTGGTATATGGCTCAAAGTTGCAGGATTCCTGTGTATTCCATGGCTCAATAAGTTTTCTCATTACTCCCTGTTACATGTATGTTTGTTATACTTTCATGTATGTTTGTTATACTTTCATGTATCATTCACGCTTTCCATGGATTCAATATCTAAATGGCCAAGAAAAGGAATAGTCCCAGGATTTAATCTTTGATTACCCTGGACTCAATCCTAGCCATTTCATATGTTTTCCTCAGTTATGGTATTTAAAGAGTAATTCTTCACTGCTACCTTTAATACTATATCATCACAAGAACATGTTATTTCAGGAATTCAAGTAATTGCTCCTAAATAATAGACCTCCTTCACACTAGTCAGCTTAGTAAAGAATCCTTAAATGCTCTTTGCTAGTTGTCTATCATTTCACCATCACAATTTATAGTTTGTTTTGTGAAATACACACAGGCCCTGTAATTTCAGCTGCACCAAGCTAAGATTTCAAGGAAACAATAGTTACAGACCCCATTGCCCAATGGATTAGTGCCTTCTAAAGATAGCGCTCCAAAAACTATCAGAATCATCCTCCCAACCAAACATAAAAACAACCAAACATTCACTTCATAACTAGCCTAAAACTTCATTAAAACAGTGACAAACCTAACAGAGAGAGCCCTCTCTGACTACAGCTGGGCTAGAAACTGTAGTCAAAAGATTGGTTAGTGGTTACCCCAGCCGTATTCCCTTGGGAGTCATAGGGAACAACCTGGGTGTTAACAGCTTGCTCAACGTTGTACATCTCCAAGTTTGTCTGATAGAGAAGGAGACAAACTTGGAGATTATTCTTGGAAACGATGCCACCTATCCTATGAAGGGAGTAGGAAATGTTACCCTTCAAATCAAGGTAACACAATTCTAGAATAAGAATAGAATAATAATAATAAATTCATTAATATTTTTTCTTTCATTATGAAGACCGACACTAGTTACATTTTCCAACACATCAGTGGTGAGTGTTTCATCTCAGGTTGGAGCTATGATGTACACCTCGCCAGATCTGATCAAATCTAGGGGTGGTTTGGAGGATTCTTTGTCGTTTGGCTCCTAGCTTCTTTTTTCTCTTGGAGGTTTTGGATGGGTTGTTTTGGGCTCTACCCTCTTTCTTTAGATTTTATGGTTCGCATGGGTAGGACATCAGGTCTCTTTTTTTCTCTGCCTTCACAGCATACACTAGTCTTCTAAGATCAGCATAGATTTGAAAGAAAAAATCCCTCCTTCTTCTTCATTGGGGTCAGTAGGAAGCTTATATGTTTTGAACCATGCAAAAGGGTTTCTAATTTTTGTCAAGACACTGAAATGGAACAAATCCAAATTTGGGTTTTTGAATTAGAAACAATCGTGTCCCTAAAGCAGGTCTTGGAGAATCACTTAGGGATTCTTGTAGACGTGCAACGGCTACTTTGTGAAGGGAAACAGTTGTGAGATCTATTACTTTTGCATGATTATAATATTTCTAGGAACTCCAACATTGTTATGCTAATGAGCCTTTGTGGGGGTGCAATGGGGTCCAAGAATCCAATTGCTTCAGCTTCATATAAGGATGTGGTAAGGGGTAAGGGGCCCACATCAACATATTAGCCTTCATTCATTCCAGGACCATATATTGTCGAATGATTTGATCAAATGCCAGCAGTAGAGGTCAATAATAAAGAGGTACACCATCTTTTTTTTGTTTTACAGTCTAGGGCTGTCATTTGTAGATTTAATGGTTTTTCACCAAAATCTACCCCACTCCTTTCTCCACTCATTCCAAAAGGAGAAATAATGTAGGGTCTAAAGATTATTTTAACGAGAAGCCTGGACCAAAGGGTGGAGGGAAGGGCGGGTGCTTTGTTTGCAATAAGTTTAGCCACTATGCGAGGGAGTGTCTAAATAGAAGGGACACATCACATGATGATGATCACAATCACTCTAGGGGCAACTTCAACAACCACAATCAAAGGAATGGTAGGTTCAATGGCAAAGGTAAAAGGAATGCGGGATATCATGGAAATGGTCAACCCTCCAAGAAAGCAAGGAACTCTAGGAATGAAGAATCAAATGTTGTTAACAATAAGAAAAAGGAATACTATCTTATATCGACCCTCTCCACTACCTCTCCTCCAGACACTTTGGGGAATTGGCTAATTGATAGTGGTACCTCAAGGCACTTCATCGGGTACAAAGAAGCTCTCTCTAATTTGATAGAGAAGGAGACAAACTTGGGGATTATTCTTGGAAACGATGCCACCTATCCTGTGAAGGGAGTAGGAAATGTTACCCTTCAAATAAAGGTAAACATGAGGTATGCATTTGTTATGTGTAAATATTAAACTATAGTTAATGAGAAGATCGTGACATGATTACCGCAATCATCGTACATTCAGACTTATCATTTTAGCCGCAGTTGGGGGGGGGGGGAATACCAAAATTTTTCTAATCATTTCACGATACGCTAATCGCCATTGTTTTTCTACCACAATCGTGTCTTGTCACCCCATCTCTGTCCTATTATGTCACAACCTCATTTGCAAAATTTACTTTATTTCGGCTGCGTAACTCGGCTTTGTACTGTGCATTTCACTGAAGCTAGTAACGATGGGAGGTTCTGTTATCTAAAATTAACTCGACTTAATAGCTCTGTTGGAACTACACCCAGAAGCATATCAGATTTTTCAGCATGCAGGCTGGGTAGATTATTTTCGAACACTCCAGGGATTTGATTCTCAACATGTCCTTGAATTCACATGTAATCTAAAGGAAGGTTACTCTACTATTCAGGGAGTCCGAATTCCAGTGACAAAGGAAGATATACCACAAGTTTCAGGCTTACCGACCGATAGCATTCGATGGTTCAATCATAAGCACATCATTTTGAATGCATAGCAGGACTTTCTTCTACCTGGAGAGCGGGTTGAGCCTAAAGCCAGGGGTGTTGCGCTTCATTCATTACCACATCCATGGCCGATGGTTGCACAGTTTGTCAAGCACTACCTCACCTGTGAAGGATGTTACCAGGTAGTTTATTAGCATGACTTTGCGTTGTTAAATCATTTAAGACATGGCCATCTACTAAATATGGCATACTATCTCCTTGGGTGTCTAAGGAATATGTCACATTATTCCATGAATGCGAAGTACCCACTCCTTTCCATCACTCACCATCGCATTGTTCATATTATAATTCATAGAGGCTTTGCCTAGTAGAACCCTCCTTCCCTTAACAACCCAACCCAAGAAGCTACTGAAATCCCTCAACTAGCAGCTGAAAATCCCAAGGAAGCTGTTGAAATTCCTTAACCAACAACCGAAAATCCTTAAGAAATTGCCGAAATTCCTCAAATAGTAGCTAAAACTCCCCAATTAGATGATGAAAATCCTCAACAAATCCCTGGAATCCCTCAGCAAATTGAAAATCCTTCTGTACAACAACTAGGGAACATATTCGATTTCCTAGAAATTCCACCACCTACAGCAGTCAATCTAATTGACCCCTCTACTGCATCCACCCCACCCTATAATTTAGCTGAGTCATCCACCCCCACTGTCGATATCCCTAGTGATCATTTAGATGACAACATTCCCATTCGTAAGCTAAAAAGAAAAAAGCAAGAAAAGGCTACATCCCTAGCAAAAAGACGAACAAGAGCCTCAGCTAAAGAAGCTACTACTACTGATGACCCTCCTACCCTAACGAAAACTACTCATTAAAGAAAAACCATTGTTCTTCCTGCCTTTTTACCTTGAAGACGAACAAGGATGTATTCTGAAGTAGCAACTGAGACCACCACCCTAAATTCCTCGCCTATTATCCTAAAACCCCAAACCCCATCACAGTCCCAAGGTCCTGAATCTTTACCTACCTCACCCTCCGGTACCGAAATGCAAAACGCCCAGGATTTTGTGACATCATTCCTTTTAGAAGACACAGTTGTCACACAAGAACTAGCTGCTGACTCATCAAAAGTAGATACACAAGAAGATGTACAGCATGTAGCTATCCCACAAGAACCAGCTACTGACTTAGCAGGTGCTACACAAGAACCACCTGTTGATGAATAAAAGATAGACGACCTAGATGTAGCTGCCTCATAAGAACTAGCTACTAGCTCAGCAATTGTTACACAAGAACCACCTGTTGATGACCATGACCAGGATGTAGTTGCCCCTCAAGAACCAGCTACTGATTCAGAAAGTGTTACACAAGAACCACCTGCTGATGATCATAAAATAGATAGCCAGGATATTGCACAGACCATAGCTGCTACACAAGATATGCAGAATTTGGATGCTTATGATGAAATAGCTGTTATAGAATCAACTGATGATTCAGTAGATGTCATACAAAAACCAACTATTGAGGCTGCAGAAAATGAAGCTCCTACAGAACAATAATCCTTCCACCCACGGGAATCAGCTACAGATACTGTGACTGCTAGAGAAGACCCTGTCACCTTGGCTTCCCTCCTACAAGAAAACGAGTTTCTGAAATTAGAGCTTGAGGCTTATAAGTAGGAATTAATAATGGAAAGGGAAGCCTATGAAAGAGATCTTAACATGTACACTTTGGCCCATGCAGCATTTGCAGCCAAGAAAAGTGCAGAAAGAGACCAATATAATTAATACATGTGCAGCCAATGTGGTAATATTTACCAGCAAGCTAGTTGTAAAATAGTTGAAGTCCCATTGCTTGGAGCCACTTCCGCATCTACTCCTATTATAATTAAAAAGGAACACCTTGCTATTACATAAGAACCAGCAGGGCCTTCAAATATTTTTGAAAAAGAAGTGAAACCACAAGTATCGTGGCCTACTCTCGTTGTTAAAGCTAAAAGTTTTGTACGAAGGCCTACAAAGACTGCCTTCACTCAGATTGAACCTCGGCCTACGAAGACTGTCTTTACTCAGACCTCAAGCACTTAAGCATAGATGGATATATGCAAAAAGGAGTATGCTATGTCACAAGAAAGGATATTACAAGAACACAAATTATCATGGCAGAATCATATATATGCAAATTGGGAAGTTTTGGAACAGTCTCGTGCGCAGCACAAGGAAAATAAAAAGTTAAAAACTAGATTGTCTCTAATTTTTGATCTGGTTCAAAGACTACTGGCCACCAGAAAACCATCCTTTAATTATTCTATGTTCCTAACAGAACGCTTAGCGTTCTTCCAAGTAAAGGCAATCAGATATGGATGACCTCATGAGGTATCTACACCTCAACAGTTTATTGAAACTTTCACAGAGGCATCAATCAGTGAACAAAATTTATTATGTGAACTTTACCTCCATAACGAAGCCATGCCTTAGGATAGAAAGCTTAATCTGATCCCTCTAGTTGGTGACATTCAGATTAGAGCCTTTGTCTCTTTCCTGGCCAATCAACTCATGTGGCAAAATGCCTTCCTTTCAGCAACACACAATAAAGATAATCGCCTTCTGTGGATTCGATCCGAGCCACAGAATGTTGCTATCTTCGTTGCTGCACATCATTGGGTTTTAAAGGAACTGGGAATGACCGAGCATATCAGAGAATTATAGGCAACTCCTAAAGGATTGCCAACATTATGTCAAAACTAAGGGAGCTCTTGCCTTACAGGAAAACAACCTATTTTTGGAACATTGCCCTAAGGAGAGAAAGGAATACCATCCCTTTAACCCTCTTAATCTTCAAACGACAATCTCACGGTTACCTAATTATGTCAAATGCATTCAACAGTGTGCCAAAAGATGGTTAGGATATCATTTTCACTTCCCTCTTCTATGGCTGCTAGCACAACAATATAAGGCTTGTTTCAGGTTGTCCAAAAAGGAGGAGCTCGCAGCATGGCAAAGATTACAGAATGTCCATGGTTTCAGAGATTTGGTTGAGAACACCTTTTATTCCTACTGTCTAAGTAATTTGTATTGTGCATCCCAATACTTGGAATCAGACTCAGAGTAAAGGTTGCATGAGGACATGCAACATTTTCAGTTGGGGGGGATGTTAGGACCTCATATTGTCCCTTTTTGACCATAAATTTTGCTATGATGTCATCCTTTTCAACTTATATTTAAAGTCCTTGTTATTGCTTTAACCCAATTATTCCAAAGGTACACAATGTTTCTTCTCATCACTATACGTTTAATTATTTTACATATAATTACGCTATCTTCATTGTTAATCATTGAATTGTTAGTTGTTGAACAGTTAAACAATGATGTGTAGTCCACGTTGCTAAAACTGCCTGGAGTTTGCAAGATTACTTTTGCAGTTGTTGAAACAGTAAGAATGATGCGTAAATCTCGTGGCTAAAACAATTGTGATTTGTATTCTAGAATTGACAGCAACAGCAGAAGATCACCGAATGAGCTGCTACACCAGATGTAATGACCATGATCCAAAGACAACATGATTGTAACAGCATTTTGAACTGCTACAATAGATGTAACGACCATGATCCAAAGACAGCATGAATGTAACAACATTTTGTTGATGGGAAACTGATTTCCCTATTTTTGTATATTGGGTTAAAATAGAACTTACAATGTAATCGGTTGTAATAGATGTCTCCTCTTTAAAAGGAGGAGACACCTACATTAGAGGGGGGATGAATGGACTGCGGGAAAGGCTTAGTTGAAGGAACATAACTGGAATCTTTTTGTAACATGACATATTGATGGATGAATAAAATCTTGTTCTAAACATTTCTTTCTAGTTCTTGTTTCCTGGGGAATCTTGTGAGAAGGACAGGGCCCACCTTCATCACAAGATTCACCCATTACATTTCTGTAGTGTGTTAAGTGTGTCTTTTATCCATGCCTTGTTAGCAGCACTGTTTACTGAATATTATTTATACATTCTTTGTTGAAACTCTGTTTTCTTTCCAATTGATTGGTGCATTGTTTAAGTTCATCTACAGTTAATTCATGAGTTTTCTTTGGTGATTGAGTTTTTAGAGTGAGTTGGCAAGCTTGATAATCATAAACAAGTGCTGAAGATTCCTGCTCTGGGAATAGGGTCCTGTTCTCTATTACAGCATAGCCCATGCCTTCTTTTGCAGATTGATTCTTTTCATTAGATTATTCCTTGAATGAAATTAAGCATTTTTTGGTAGATGTCTGCAATAGAGTGTTTTTGTTGTAACTCAGAGTTGAGCTTCAGCTTGCTTGAAGCAATGTGTGATTAGTTTTTACTACAACTTTTATTGCTTTTAAGATTGAGTACATATAGTACGTAGTTGCCTTTGAAATAACCAGACTTCCCTGGGTTGAAAATTTATGTAGCACTTGGTTGTTTAAATTACTAAGCAATTAAAGTGACCAACAGGAACTGACAAAGGGAACTAGATCATTGATGTGGAGCCCAGTGCCACCATGGCCACCGCAAAGATCTAGAAAATTGAGATTGAAGATCCAGAGGAGGGGGAACTCCTCTTCCACTCACAGATGTGGGTGAAGGGTTCTCCATTGCAGTTCATCGTCAATAGTGGGAACCAAAAGAACCTCATTTTAGTAGAGGTCATGAAGCAGTTGGGACTAAAGACTAAAGACATCCACATTCATACACCATCAAGTGGCTTCACCGAGGACGAGATCTTCGTGTCAACCAACAGTGTCACCTTCCCTACAATATCAAGCCCTTCATGGATGAGGTATTGTGTGATGTTGCTCCTCTTGAAGTTTCTGATGTATTGTTAGGACAACCATACTTATGGAAGTGACATGTGGTATATGAGTCTAGACCTCACCCTATGATTATTACTTTGGCTAATAAGTTGTATAAGATACTAAAGGTAGCTCTACTTACCTCCATCTCTTTGATCACTACAAAGCAATGCAGTAAGATCATTTCCTAGACCAGGAAATTTGTTTTCCTTATGATTCGCTGCCGAGAAAAGAAGAAGGTTGTGACCAGGGCTTCCAGGCAAGGCTCTTGAGCACAATAAAAGTAGATGGACAAGGTCATGGAGGAGTACAGGGATATTTTCACTTTACCCATAGGGGTACCTCTACATAGTGAGGTCAAGAACTCCATCGATCTGACCCCGAGTGTGCTGCTACCTAATGGACCATTTTATTGATTCTTTGTCCTAGAGAACGATGAGATCGAGAGGAAAATTCAAGAACTACTACAGAAAGGGCACATCAGGCCAATCTCATCACCCTGCGGGAGCCTGATTGTATTGATATAGAAGAAGGATGAGACCTGGAGGCTCTGTATTGACTACCGGGCACTGAACAAGATCATTTTCTGAAATGGGTAGCCAATCCCACAGATTGTTGACCTTTTGGACAAGCTCAAGGGATCCAAATATTTCAGGAAGATTGACTTGAAGTTAGGTTATCACCAGGTGTGTATTGAACCCTCCAATGTGTGGAAGACTACCTTCAAATAAAAGGAAGGCCTTTTCGAGTGGTTGGTCATTCCATTCGGATTAACAAACACCCCTGCAACCTTCATGAGACTTATGGAAGACATATTGTGACCCTTCACCAATGCATTCATGGTGGTTTATTTAGATGACATCTTGATCTTTAGCCAGAGTTGGGAAGAGCACATCCACCATATTTGACAAGTCCTTCAAACCCTTCGACAACACAAGTTGTGTGCTAACCTGGAGAAATGCACCTTTCGCCTCACCTAGGTTAAATATCTGGGGTACATCATTGATGAGTAGGGTGTACATGTGGACTTGTCCAAGATACAAGTCATTTGGGATTGTCTAGCCCTAACCACTCTAACAGAGCTCTGCAGTTTTTTTGGTCTTGCTAATTTCTACCATAGGTTTGTGTTGGGGTTCTCTCATATCACTTGGCCTTTAAGTCAAGTCACCAAGGGTGGAGCGAAAGAAAAGTTCTTTTGGCGGGAAACCCAACAACGAGCATTCTCCAAGTTGAAGAATTTCCTATGTTTTGCATGAGTGCTCACATTACGAGACCTGCAACAACCATTTAAGATTGAGACAAATGCCTCTGAATATGCTATTGGTGCGATTCTTACTCAATATGGGCATGCAGTGGCTTACTACAGTGAGACACTTTCAGACACAGTCCTGAAGTACCCCACTTACGACAATGAAGTGTATTTTGTTGTGCAGGCCTACCGTCAATGGAAGCATTCTATTTTGTGTAAGGAAACAATCATCCACACAGACCACTAGCCTCTATAGTTCATAAAGACACAAGGGAAATTGCAAAATGATTTTCATGAAAAATGGTACACCTATCTGCAATAGTTCCATTTGAACATTAATTATAAGAAGGTAAGCACCAATAATTTCGTTGATTGCCTTAATCGAGAACCAGTCATGGTGCTAATCGCTCTGCTCAAATCCTATGGGCACAAGACATTGAGGTGGCTGCATCTTTCCAAGAGTGATCCAGAATTTGGCAGCATATACCAAACACTCTTGGAAGGGAAGAAAGTTCCAAATTTTCACCTTAAGGATGCACTATTATGCCACTTGGGACACATGTGTGTTCCTTCAAGTGAGAATGCCAAGATTATTTGGGAGGCACACTATAGTCGGGTCACCGGACATTTCAGGGTAGAGAAAAAAGTGGCGTATTGCAGAAGTATTTTTATTGGCTTAAACTTCATCAGGATGTTGGCAAGTACATTACATCCAGCACCTCCTGCATCATTTCCAAACAAACCATCAAGAAGAAAGGCATGTATACTCCTCTACCTACTCCTAGTCGCCTTTGGGAATATATCTCCGTGCATTATATGTCAAGCCTTCCCTCTACTAAGCACGGCAAAGATTGCGTTTTCGTGGTTGTTGACAGATTCTCTAAGATGGCTATCATGGCGGCCTGTAAGAAGAGTATCATAGTAGAGGCCACTGCTAAACTCTTCTTGGAGCGAATGTGGGTACACCTTGGGATCCCATAGTCTGTTATCTCATATCAGGACAATAGATTCCAAATTTCATTTTGGTCAAGTCTATGGTCAATGCTGAATACAAAAATTACTAAGTCCACATCTTTCCATCCCCAAATCGATGGCCAAAGAAATGTTGTCAACATGATAATCGTACACATTTTGCGCATGTACAACTCAAAGCATCCATGCACATGGGATGAAAGTCTCCCC
Source organism: Pinus taeda (assembly GCA_000404065.3). Taxonomy (NCBI): domain Eukaryota; kingdom Viridiplantae; phylum Streptophyta; class Pinopsida; order Pinales; family Pinaceae; genus Pinus; species Pinus taeda. The sequence goes on from APFE030560100.1 coordinate 27,784, forward strand.
TCTATCCAACACAACTACAATAGATCTCTCCACAACTCAACAAGCCACAGCCCCTTTCAGGTTTGGCTGGGATTTCAACCATTATGCCACACTGATGTGGCCATACCATTTGCAGCCACTCAAGTATATTCGGCTCACGTGCAATCCAAAGCTGAAAGGGATAACAACTTCATTAACAAATTCAACGCATCAGCTAATAGGTCCATGATATATTGTATAGAGCCAATGTTAAGTATAAGTTATGCCATGATCAACATCGAGTGTCGCACAAGTTCCAGGTGGGAGAAAAATTTTGGCTAGATTTGCAGAAGGAGTGCCTTGTTGGACCCCACTGCAAGCTTCACTCGCTACAATATGGGCCATACAAGATCACCAAGGTCATTGGTGATAATGCCTTCGAGCTCAGCATCCCACTGTTCCTTGGTCTGCACCTAGTGTTCAATGTAGATCACTTTCGGCCATACTTTCCACCATTATTGGACACATCTGACATTGCAGAAGAGCTCACACCAATAGATCTCAATCCAGGCTACATGGAACAGACCGTACCTAATCAGATTATGGACACATAGATCAAAAACACTTAGCAAAAGAGGATACAATTATATCAAGTTGTCAAAGAAGGCCATCTCCTTCATGAGGAAAAGTGGTTCACCAAGGACTAGGTTCAACATAAATTTCCTCACCTTATGGAGGCTCTGCACGTAATGGGGAACATTGCTTCCTAAGGGGGGAGGAATGGTCCAGGTGGATATTGGTGGCCAACTTCCTATTTCACCTAGACCCCCGAGTTAGTTTCATTTGTTTCCTTATTCATTTCAACATTTACTATTTTTAGTATTTTTTTGGGTCCTAAAATTCCAGAGCAGTTTTGACCCCCTAAACGACATTTTTTTTTTGCTTTTGTAGTAGGCCCGTTGCCATTGTAAAGGACCTGTGGTGAAACTTGTAGTACTCGGTGAGACATTTCCAATAAGGTATCATATGCACCAAACGAAGATAATATGACCAAGCTACGACCCTGAGAAGTTAGATTCCCAACTAACACCAACAGGGTTGGCAAACTGTTGGTGCTACATCTCCTAGGGTTAGGGTTTTAGTTGTTTAGGGTTTTCTCATGTTTTCCAATAATAAATAGGCCCTTGAGCCTCATTGTAACACAATTCAGAGGCATGTATCCACCACATCTCTTCTCAGATATAAGCTATGATTGCCTGAGCTATCTTATTTCCATTCTCTTTGTAAGCATAGTTCAATATTTTTCTAGTAATGAAATGTAGTGTTTTTCTATTGCATCTTTGTGTTTATGATTATTTCTATAAGTTTTTGTGTTCCTGTTTAAGTTCAGATCATAGTTACTTGTCCTAGAGCCTAGGTTGGGACAAATTCTCTAGAGCCTTTCATGGGTTGAGATACTAGTCCCTCAAGTTGGGTTGTATAAACGCTCTTGAGCCTTGGAAAGTTATGGGTTGAGTTATTAGTTCCTGGAGCTGCAATTGGAACAACTGCTCTGGAGCCATGGAAAGCTTGGGTAGAGATCAATGTGGTTGGCGTTAGTGATGTGTGACTGTGAGGTGGAGTCATTGGTTGAGGGTTGAGGTAGTTTGGCCTCTAGAAGCCCTAGTTTGGTTTTGTTTAGTTTATTCCAGGATATCCCACATTCATGCTTGAAGTATGCCATAGGGGTGATTGAATGAAATAGAGATCTGGTTTAGCCCAATATATGGTCAGGTGGTAAATGGAAGTCCTTGAATTGGTTAGATTTTTCAGATGTTAATAAGATTTATTTTCCTATTGTAATTTATGAGCACTTATACTTGTTATTATGATTATATAATGGTTGTTCTATGATGGCTAATATTTTTATTATATGTTGGTTATAAGCATGGTTCCATAATAGGTTGTATCTATGGCTCTTGATATGTTTTGATTAGATGATGAATGGTTAATGCATGCATGGGTTGACAAAATGTTATTTCAACCATTATGAAAGGGAATTAGACCTTCTTCATGAATCTTAGATAAGTTTCAGCCCTATATGTTCATATATGCATCCACGACCTATAGATTACAGTTCACCATGTGTTTGATGAAATAATTTTCATGGTTAGGTGTGGTTATGTTAAGTATTTGATCAATTTTTTTATGAATAACTTTGTCTTCATGTCATTTATCATTATGAAAGGTATCACTGAGTTTTGGGCAATGGTCTGGAGGCTAGCCTAAAATGGTGGCTCAGAATCTGGGACTGCACCCTCTGAATTGGAGAAATTTGGTTGCAACCACATGGATGTAGTGTTTTACATGTTCTTGGAGGCTCCCAACCACATGGAGGCCTTGTTATGGTGCGGTTGTGGCCCTAAAGCTTAAAAAAAGAGGTCTAGCTCAAGTTTTAGCCATCTTGGGTGAATGTTCAACCTCTGAGTGACTTGTAGCCCCTGTAACATGTGGTGATTTATCAATTTGTTGTCAATAGTCATCTACCATTCCTTAAGTGGATCTAGGAATTTGGGTCATGTCATATTATCTCTTTCTCTCATGTTTACCCCGACAGGCTGGTGGAATTGGGTAGATGTGGGAGGGGTGGGTTACAACTTCAGCCCAAAGAGAATTGGTAAGATTCTTATTTTTCATCATGCTATGTGCACATTCTATTGGGATTCTGTTCTTCATTTCATCTACCGCATTCTTTGTGGAGTATATGGAATTATATATTGTTGTAAGATTCCATCAAATTTTCAATATTTGATGAATTCATTTGAAATATATTATCCCCCTTGATCTGACTAGAGGATCTTGATGCATTTTCATGTTTTATTTTCAGCCATATTTTTTAACTCCTTAGAATATTCAAATACATCAGTATTCTTTCTCATTAAGTATACCCATGCATTTTTTTTACAATAGCAACAAGGATCAAGAAGTAACATACTTTGCCTAATGATCTAGTATGTATAGGACAACATACATCGGTATGCACAAGTTCTAGAACATTACTTTTCCTTTTATCTATATGAGTAGGGAAATATTCCCTATGCATCTTCCCTAATGCACATCCTTCAAATGGAAAATACTAATTATTAAGTATTGGAAGCCCTTCTATCATTCCTTGTTTTTGAAGTAGTAATAGATCATGATAATTAATGTGGCCATGCCTTTGATGCCAAAGATATTTTGTTGTCATTTTCATGGGTGCCAGTGATTGATGGCTTTTGGTTGTCACATTGAGCTTATACAACCCTCGAATTATAACTCATATTGCAATGATCTTTAATTGATCATGCATGTCTTTCACCGCACAATTTGAATTTACAAATTCAACCTTCAATCCCTGATAGATTATAGTAGGAAATGAGATTATATTCTTCTTAATATCACATTGTGGATAATCTTAACATCATTAGGTTATGTCACTATAAAATCACCATAACCTTTGATTTCATGTGCATGATCATCTCCATCATATATATTCGTACCATTGTTACTTTCATGAAAGTTCTCAAAGCAATGCCTATTACAGGACATATGCATGGAGGCTCCATAATCAACAAACCAAGTATTTGGATCATATATTTCAACACATAGTTTAATGTCTATAACAAATAGTCTAATCTTTTTTATGCCATCATCCATTGTTTCTCCTCTATCAACAAAATTACCAGCGTGGCTTTTATTTCTATATTAGGACTCATGGTATTTCATTTCCATGCAATCTCTATATTAGTGTCCAAAATCGCCACAATAATAAAATTTAAACTTTACCTTTGGAATGATGTCATACCTGGTTGTGATTTTGAAAATGATTTCTTACCAAATGTTGGCTTTTCTTGTCGTGACTTTCCTCTTTTGTGAATTTCTCAATGCTTCCTTTTGAAAGGTAGTTTTCCTTTTTTCATCAATGCCAAATCAAAATATTCAGGCTTAAGATTTCCTTTGCCTTTCTTCCTCCTACAAGAGTATTCATGTCAACTCATCAAAAGTGGGAGCCTTCTCCCTTTCTTTAAAACCTTTGATGAAAATTGTATACTCATATACCATTCCATTTAAGGTTATAGTGACTAGGTCAGTGCTAGATACTCCTTCTCCTATATCTCCAAGTTTATGTTTAAGGTCCTTAATTATTGAAATAAAATTATTGATGCTTTGGTTTTCTTCCATTTTAATAGAAATAAGCTTACTTTTCAAGGATATGAGTTGATTTATATGTTTTGTTTCATACAACTCATTGAGTGTCATCCAGGTCTCCTTCGATGTCTTGCAATCTCTAATATGAAGTATACCGTTGTCTTTTATAGAGTAATGGTAGTTTTGCCTTAGTTTCTCGCTTCACCCAATCTTGAATTGATACAGTTGTAGCTCTTGCAACTGGATTTGACTTCACTCCATTAGTTGTTTCCCTTGACCAAACACTGTATCCCTCCATCAATGTTTGAATCTTAAATTTCCAATTCACATAATTGGCACCATCCAATTTGGTTTCTTTGTTCAAATATGATTCCTCTAAGGGATTAGCCATCACAATATTTTTAAATCAATCACACACAATGATTGTCTATTTAAAAATAAGCATAAATAGCTTAAGAAAAGTTAAGAAAACTTTATACATTTTCATAGTAGATGATTCCTTCACTTTACCATAAACACAAAATGCTAAGAATAAAGATTCAAAGCTTCAAAATACGACCATAATGCCTCTCACAATCTGAGTCTGTCCCAAACTCACAACAATCAATTTCAAGAAGTTCCATAATAATTGAAATAATTAATAAATGATCCACTAATATTTATACTTCTACTATTATGTGCACTCAAACTTGGAGATTTGGGCTCATATCCTAGCAACCACAATTTAGTGCAGTATTATTTTATGTACACGGTTGTTGGATCATGTTATAATATTGACCAAGGAAAGCTCAATGACCCTATCAAACTAGTGGTGATTGCGGAGAAAGTACTTGTGATTACAATTGAAAATGGTTGATAGTGATATTCTTGTTTCATAGACAACATGTATATTTAAGGGATCCCAAAATGATGATAGAGTGCTATATAAAAATATAGATTTGAATTAGACTACCATAAGATAAAATACTCTATGCATTATAATTGTTAATATCTAAGAATTGTGTGTGGGTCACTCTTGATATCACTCTTACCAATTAAAAGATGATATGTAAAAAAAAATAAAAAAATACAAGAGCCACACCACCTCTTCACATTCGAACACCACTGCACAAATATGTGCCTCCTTCAAATGCACATTAGGCTCAACCTCCTCCAAGATGACTAGACTGTTGCTATCCCATGCTTTGTCTTTCACACTTCTTGGAGCTTGATGCACACTTCTCCTTTATTCTCCTCGCAAAGGTATGATTCCTGCTTCATCCACATAGATCTCAGGCACATAAGGTCTATATGAAACTCCTCTACTCAGCATTCTCACCCCTTGATAGACTCACAGGACCATAGTCAACATAATTCCACACTTAGGTATCTCTATGCAGTGCACAATCTTCATAAGTCAGAGTAGTAGCTCCTTATACATGCATACCAATAGAAACCCCTCACAGCTCAACCACAATTTTTGATACACACAACTTTACGACTCTCAACATTTCTCATGACCCTTGTCCTAATACCAACACAGAAATAAGGAAGCAAAAACTTGAAGAAGGATGCAACTCTCTGGTGGGGAACTTGCTCACTTAGGAGACTACACCACAACATATAATATTACATTCATCAAGCTAGAGAATAATTATATATAGGATTAGATTACTATTGAAAAACTTCCTAAAATATACGAACTACCAACAGAGTCTAAATAAGGCAAACAATTGAACAAGACATAATAAGATCTAAAGATGGGAAAATCTTCTACAGATTTCTGCATTATTCAAACATGGAAGAGTAAGGTTGTTAATTTATGAATGATCACAAAACATCTAAAGGAAAAGAAAAATATTTTATTAGGCTTCACTTTGCTTTATGTATGTTTAATATTAACTCAATATCATCCATACATAGGAACATTTCTATGATTCCATTGACTTGTGGTTTAGCGAAGTGGGACATTCAATTAAATTATGAAGCATCTAGAGATTTGTACATTTTAACCCTGTACAGAAATTACCTGCATACAAATTATAAAAACAGAAAATAAACAACGGTGGGATAATCACACATAAAACACATATACACAGATATTTTCCCCTGGATCCCAAAACCGGGACTACAGATTGATTTTTCATTATATTCCTTTCAATGTTACAATACATATATATACATGTCGAAGCATCCATAAACCCTAATCCATTAACCCTGGATTAGAACATAACCATAGTTCCTTTGACCGAATCTACATAATACCATGGACCGAAAACCATCGCGCCTAAAACCATATGCAAAATCCATGCACAAAACCATCGGTAATATAGGGTCCGAAAAAAAAATCCCAGGGCGCTGCCCCCTAGATCCTGTGCAAGGGAGACCCCTGCATACCCCCTGACAGGGGGGCTTCCGCCCCCCTGTGACCCCCACACTAGTCGTGGAACTAATATAACACAACCCAACAAGATTACAATCATATCTCTTCAATAGTGGTGGAGTATCTTTGAATTCAATAAGAATAAGAACAAGCCACTTGAAGTGACATTTGCTGAGAAAAAGTAAAAGTGACATTATATTGAATTTTGTAATGAGAAATATCAAATTTTGAAGTAATGTTTTATTTTGATGGGTTTTTTTGGGTAATGTATATTTCAGATTATCATCATTGATATATCAATAACATTCAAATCAAGATGTATCATGTGTTAATAGAGATCAAATCTACTTTACATTACATCTCACATTGTTAATACAAAAAATCATAATAAGTAAATTATAACTTTTTTATTATTTGTTTTTGTGTAAGCAACCATAGAACATTATATTACCAAAGTTGATTTGCATAAAGTCACCATAAAGTACAAGCTAATTTGAATAATAGAAGCTTGTAGTCAAATAGGGAGATGTCTATGAAACACTAATTCTACTCTAAAAAACATTCGTGAGGGACCATGTGCCCTTAAAAGGGAAACGAGATGATCCCTTGGAGGAAATATGAGGAAATTTGAGATGGATTAGAGCATATTCAATACAAAACAAATGGCGGTATTTAGATGGAGTAATAAACTGAGGTAACTATGTGAACAAAGAAAAGACAAAGGCATCAAAAGCCTAATCACGGACTTCATTATGTTGATTTCCTGGCATTTGAGTGTCTTGAGGCTGACGCTGGTTGGATTTGGCTTTTTTCTCCTAATCTAAATGTCCAAGTAGGCGAAAGGATCGTCATATCCTTTAGGCAGCCGAGGAGGATACTCCCATTCAATTACACAAACATATGAGCTTCCACTAGGATGATAGGATTCTCCTTTAGTGGCCTGGGCATCATTGGCGAACAACTAAGTCTAACTATCAATTTTTAGCTCAGGCTTCTTACTGGATGGGGAGTCACCACCTTCTGCATGGCCTTTTTCCTTGCATCATTAGTGGGCCATGGCTAGGAGGAGTGGTGTGCTAGATGAAAGAATCAATTATAGTAGAGCTCTCTTTGAGTTGGTAAACATATGAGTAAGATGAATGGGAGGGAATTTGATGTCAATGGTCCTTGAAAGGTTACAAACTGAGAGTTGAGTACTACTAATATTGGTGTTAACCTCCACCATTCTAATAATGGCTCCAACTCAAGCTTCTTCCATAGTACAAAGGTGGTCTGTGAGAATATTTCTTACAACCCAGTTCCGATCTCCTAAACGACAATGTTCCTCCACCTCCATTACTACAACTAAACAATGAAGCTAGGGTGGGATATTTTGATCGAAGAGATCCTCTTCCTAGCCATGCCAAGGAGGAATGGTAGGTCGATTGTGCCCTTTGACGTCATGTTGGGCTCTACCTTGTTCGCAAACCATACCAAATTTCCTAGAACAATGATGCCTCATGGAAAGGTGTGGTGATTTTGTGCACAACAACGTTGTTTCCTTCGTTTGAACTTACAACCTGCAAGAGTAGATTGAGAAATGTATAGGTGAATAATCTAGAGTAGGAGTTGCAGATAGAGCCTAAATTGGAGGGAATGTTCTGGATGGGTTGGTATAATGTTGATTGACCTCCATTGATGGTGATCCTTATGGCATGACCACCATTTGGACAACTCTTTAATTGTTTGTTTGAGACCTATAATGCAGTCTCTGACATGGTCCAATGGTTGATGCTACCACATTAACACCGAAATCTAGGGGATAACTTTATTATTATTACTATTATTTTTTATTTTTTTTTGACAAGTTTGGTTGCTATATTAGATTCTGAAAAAGTTGAGGGAGTTCAGTCTCCTCAAGTACATAGGATGCCAATGGCTTTCTTGATCAAGAGATTTACAAAACAGGGCTATCTTCTTGATCCTTGTTCTACTATTTTTACTACGGCCTATTACAGTGCTGCTATAGCTTCTTATGAAAGTAAACAACAAAAAGAGGCATTTACAAAACATTTAATCAATCATGATGTGCCGGATTTGTCTGGCTGTGGATTCTTCCGGCTGGTTATCATTTCCTTCTTGTTTTACACTTGATGAGCTGGTTGCCACCACATTTTTCTTCTCCATCATGAACTGGAGGATGGAGATGGATTCCTCAGCGTGTGCACAATGATTAGATAGTTGCCGGAACTGCTCTTGTAGAGAAGATACTCTGTGCATGAAGAGCTGGATCTCAGCCTTGTATTTGTCATTCATGATGCGATTTTGATCTTCTATTCTTTTGTTCCGGTCTTCAAGGCGGCGGTTCTGCTCCTCCAGGCTCGATTCCAGGAGCCTGTGTTGCTCGTCCAGGATGGACTGTTGCGTCCTAATCTCTTCCAGTTCAGCTTGCAGATCTGCACAATGCAGACAATCCTCGCTACGCGCCATTTTTGAAGTGGAGCTGTGGTGTGAAGGGGGACAGCGTGCGTTAGGCGGCAGTTTGAGGGCAGATTCGAATGGGCTCGAATAGGCGGGAATAAGGATTATGGAGTTAATGCAATGAACTGTCTAGTCTGTACAGTCAGCGAAGGAGTAGCTCGGGCTGGGTGGTCGGCAGAAGCTTTGGGTGGGTGGTTGGCAGAATCTTTGGGCGGGTAGAGGAGCTAGTAAGATAGTGAGGACTCGCTGCTGCGATAAGAGGTAAATGAGGGCATAAAAGGGGGAAGAGCAGCTGAAACAAGGTTGAATATTTCTGAACTGAACGGCTGCTAGCCTGTGAAAGCAAAGGCTGAAAGAGTTAAACAAGAAATGAGAAATACTTAAACAATGAAATACCAAAGTAACAGTTGAGCGAGCAGGCGGATGATTCGCTTGTGCCTTCAGGTTGATCAAGAAGGGGACTATGTGCGCGCCAAGGTATTTCCTTGTCACAGAGCCTGCAGTGCAAAATGAGTATTGCTGGGTGCTGAGATGATGGTGAAGAGGGGTTATTATAATCTGGAGCGGGAGTGAATCGAGGGAAGGACGATTCACGGGAAGGGCGTTGAGCTGAAGAGGATCACGCAATCCGATCCCATATCTAATTCCGCCGGCAGTAGGATGATTGATGCTACTTGATGGGAAGGAGTTCTGAGCATTTGCGCTGAGCTTGCAGGGGGTCATCCTAGGTGTTGGGTACATTTTGCCATCGCACGCTTTTTTAACAACGTTTTGCGAGGCATTGCTGATATGAACAGTTTTCATCGAACGAGTTGATGGCTCTCAACGACATTACATCTTAGAACGCCCATCGGTCTTCCACATGTGCCATTGGCTCTAATGTCTGCCTCTTTGTTTAAGTTATGGAGAATGTGGTAGAACTGAATATCTTCGAAGCTTTGAAGGAGGAGTTTATTGCGGTGTATGATCTGTTGGAGATTGGTGTTAGGTGAGCTCTAGTTTTGGACCAT
>APFE030560108.1:2302-57518 GCA_000404065.3 Pinus taeda
CCTTCTATCTTGATGGTTTGAGGAGTGGTAATTCCTGCCAATGCATTACAAGATATGGTCGGATTCATTTGTTCTTCATCTAGGATTTGTTCCTAGAGTATATCCTCTTCTTTTGACCTTCCTTGCTCCTTTTCTTCCTCCTCTTCACAATCTATGTAGAATAATTTCTTCTCAGCACACTTATGACCTTTAGTGTATTTTCTATCACAACTGTAACAAAGTCCTTTTGCTCTTTTTTCTTCCAATTGTTGTGGTGTCAACCTTATAGGTTGTGGAAGACTAGGGGCAACAACAATTCCATCTTTATAGTTGTGAGTGGTATGCTTCCTGGTTGCCATAATTTAGCTTTCCATTTTTCTTGCTAACCTAAATGCCTTCTCTGATAAATCAGGTTCCCAAAGGAAAACATCACTTTGGATATTATCATTTAAAGTCCCTATGAACAAATCAATCCTATGCTCCTCTAGAATATTTTTTACCCTTATGTTCAATTTTTGGAACTCCCCAATGTGCTCCATTATTGAACCCTTTTTTTTGACACTTATCAATTGGCTAAAAAAAGTGTTTCTTTTTGTATCCTCATAATGTGTTGTCAATTCTTCCATAAAAATTGCCCAAGTGATAATTTTTTTACAAGAGCAAAGCCATTGATACCATACAAACTGATTTGTTTCCAAATATAAAGTTGCAATATCTACCTTTTGTGTGTTTTTCACATTATTGAGATCGAAAAATTGCTCCATCTGTAATATCCATGCTGCGGGATCCTTGCTATAAAACTTCCTCATATCGATTTTTGGAATTTGGTGGGTCTTTGGTCCAACATTAGAGTCTATGAAATCATGATTAACGTTTCTTTTGTTCTCATCATGAGTTTCCTTTACTACCCTTTCACCATTAGTAAGCATTTCTTGTAGAAACTTTGTCAAATCTGTCTTCAAATCTTCCATGCCTATCTTCAAATCCATCTTCAAATCTATCTTCAAATCATCCATCTTAGCTTCCATGTCATTCATCTTAGATTCTACATCTTTCTTTAAACCATCCATCTTAGCTTCTACATCTTTCTTTAAACCATCCATCTTAGATTCTGTTACTTTTTGTGCAAGTGCCACTTGTTTCACTTGGTCTTGTAATTTTGATATATCATGTTTCATTTCTTCCTCTTCTTCATGAGTCATGCTAGAGGTTTCAGCTTGCTTACCAGGTGTTTTCATTTTCTTTCCTCGGGGCATCAATTACTGATAATAATGCTTTACTATGCCCTTTGAATTCCTTCAAACTAATTTTTCAAACCAAGCTTATGCAAAACTTTTAAAAAATACACACCTTTGTTTCACTTTGTAGGAGCTTGATATTGAATCTGATGTATCTCTATAATTTCAAATCATCCAGTTCTGAAATTGTGACCTAGGGTAGCACTCTGCGTCTTCTTCCCAATGCCACCAGTCTTATCCAAATTGGATTCTCCAGGGAAGAGTTATGCCAAATCTCCCACAGTGACCTGATTATAGACAAGTTCATTAGAGCAAACCTGTAAAATGTGCCATGAGTCACTGTTTCAACCTTTGGCTCTAAAAAATATATACAAGACACTACAGTCCGTTCTCTTTCTGTACCTTCTTAAGAAATTTCAATCCGATGCTCAAAGAGAAAGTTATGACAATTTTCCCAAGGTCACAAAAATACCAACTTCTTCAGATCATATCTCCGCTTATATAGTGCAAAAAGCTTTGAAATTTAGACCTGAGGTTCAATGTGATTTTGTCTCAAATGGGTTTTTTGTTTTAGCTTCTGAAACATCACAAAAAAAAAGTTATAGCAAAAATTCCACGATGACCTATATGGAGCAAAGAAACCCTAGAATCCAAAGCTCTGATACCAAATGTTATGAAACCAACTCACAAGAAGATAGAAAACATAGATCAACACCTTAGAATTCAGCCTCTTCGAGGGGGAAACCTCTTTTACATTACATAAATCAACAATTCTTAGATGATTCAAAATAAAAAACCTCCTTTTTATATATAGGAGTCTAAGGAGTCACAATATAACCCAGCTGACCTAACAATAATAATATAAAGCCACAAAAATAACAATAGAGGGACTCTATGGGGCATAGTAATAAAAATATGGGGACAATATGGGCACAACAATATTAATAAGGGATACAAATACAATAGTAATGGGGTAATCACTAGTATTATAGGGACCTAATAGTTCGCGACCAATGACCATCACAAGGATGTCAAAGAGTTGGTCTCACCATAATGGTCCGAGTGTTAGTGATTTCTTGCATGGCTTGCTTAAGCCATTTTGTCTCACATGGGTACATGTGCATATTGCATGTAATGTCTTGTCAAGTGGAAGTTCGATTTTTGACAGTTGGATGTAACAGTCATATAGTAGATGAAGAGTCATGAGGGTAGATGAATTGTCACAAAGGAGAATGTCAAGGGCTACACCACCTTTTGCGATAAATAGTCCCTCATAACTCATTGTAGAGGCTTTTGGTCAGCCAAGCTTCTGATAAGACTATCTTAGAGAGAGTTTGGATAGCATTGTAATGAGCCTTGACTTCTCCACTACACAAAGCTAGTATATCTCATTGGAGGAGCAGGCGGATGTGGCTATAACGTTCCACTATTGGAACTAGTGGTTGGACATGGTTGTATTGTATTACTGGAACTTACACTTCTTAATATAACAAGAGCCAACATGTTTCATGCATATGTTGTATTATATTCAAGCTATCTTGAGTACTCTAAATGATATATATATATATGTTTGCTTACGCATGCATGTGTAGCTTTCTATATATGTATGTATGTATATTTCTAAAATGTGTTTTTGGTTTAACCATCACTTTGGATTGCTAGCTAACTTTCCTTCCATGTTGTGATGCATCTTTGCTCGTGTGTTCCCTTCTTAACCCCTTGCTATCACAGGTTTCCAAGGGGCACACTCACCTCACCCTCCCTGTGTTAGAATTGCTCATGCACCTTCCTTGGCTTACTACAACTATCACGCCCATGCTACCAATAGAGACATCTTACTTGCCTCTGTGGAAATCCGTGGTCAAGGCATTACCGTACAACCCAATGCTGGGACTCCTGCACCAAAGCATCTAAGGTGTAATTGGAACTTCTCACTGGGGAGATCCCCTGACATGTTGGTGGGTCTAGCACCGTCAACATTTTTGGCGCTAGAAGGATGGCCAAAAGATAAGCTGTGTCATCCCATCTTGTTTTGAACCTTTACATATCTATCATGAGGTATTTCACTCTTCTCCCTCCACGGTGTTTTTCCCATGCTGAATCTGTTACCATCTGTTGGGTTAATTTATTAAGTAAATTAACACAAGTATTTAGGTATCAATTTGGGCTTGTAAGCTTAGAAGCATGTCCAAAAGTCTATGGATTCCAATGGTAGTCAATTTTAGAAGATAAAATAGAAATATTAATAGAAATGCATATTACAAGTGTAAACTCTAATTAAGTAATTTCTAATTCACTTAAATAATATGTGGGATGAGGCTCCTAACTTAGGAGAACCTGGTTGTCCTTCCCTACAATACTATTTCCATGAAGAGAAATCCAAAAGCACTAATTAATAATGGTTTATGATGTAGAAGATGTAAAAGAAGAGGCTCATAACTAAGGAGGACTAGGTTGTCCTTATTCACAATTATACTCTATCATAATCACCATTGCTTCAAACCAGAAATGTAGAAATAACTTCAAATAAGAAAACGAGAATGAAATTCAGTTTTAGTTCAAGATCAAATAGAAGGGGAATTTAACTTAAATTCCTATGTGTCCCTTCATATGCAGATTAGAATTAAACCAATATTCATTCAACAATCATCACACATCTAAATACATTTGAAATAAGAACTAATTTATGAAAACTATGAAAATTTAACCAAGAAGTGCACTTAGCTTGATGTGGGGCCCTCCACCCTTGCCTTGCACACTTGAAGAAATCTCAGCTACAACAACTTCAGTAAATCAACCAAGCATGAACAAAAAATTGAAATGAAATAGGCTCTTCAATTAACTTTCAGTCTTCAAAGAGTTTCAAAATCCCATTACATAAAATTCTACATGCTCAAGCCCTCAATAGTCTTGGCTTAAATAGAGAAGTAGTAAACAAAATTGACTAAAAAGTATCTAACAACCTTATCTATCCTAATCCCATCTATCCTGGTCAAATATACCAATTCAGTTACACAAAATTTGGAAAAATCCCAAAAATTACTAATTTTGGCCTATTTCGTAGGGATTTTCTACATAGCAAGTCATGTTTGACTAGAGTTGATTGGGCCTGTTTTAGCTCATTTTGATCGAACCAATAGGAATTCGTTCAATCACAATTCCCAATGTTTCTAGAAATGTGCTTATCTCATGCCCAGGTTTCCTGTAATTATGACATCAATGAAGCCCTTATGGGAATTTCTGATCCTGTAAAAAAATGCACTTAAAATCCAATTTTTGCAAAAACATATAAAAATTGTAAAACTTAATTTATATACCTGAATATGCATAATATGGTCAAAATAAGGTGTATTTGGATGATATAATGTGGAAAATGATGGAAATTAGGTGGATTTTAATAAGCAAAATGTAATAAAAAATGAGGGCCAACATCTCCCCTTTGTTGATCTTCAAGCATGTCCTCATGCTTTCTTTCTCCTGTTTGATCTTTTGCCTCTGCATTCTAACCTCCTTGTTTTTATACTTGTGGATATTCCATCACGGCAAATTATTTATGAATAATGAGAGCCAATTCTGCTCATGGTTCTCTCAACCATTCCCTTGAAATCCCCTTAGTTTTGTCAAATTTCTGGGCTGAAACGCTAAGAAAATCTCATTGTTGAATATTCATGAGACAATTTATGTGTTATAATGCCTTCAAAAATCGATTTCTAGAAGAATAAGCAATATCTGTGTTGTAATTCTTTCAAAAATTGATTTCAGGGAGAGATATAAGCAAATTTAGTCTTTTGACACCTCTCTTTTCTTTGGAAACTAACACTTTATTTTCAAAAATTTCATTCATAATTTTTTCACTCTTGTGCACTCACCAACACCACTTGACACCATCATGCACGAGCTTTTTTTTTCCATTTTTTGTAAATAAGAATGAAACTAGGGTCTTGTACTTCAATTTTTTTAATGCCAATCTTACGCTTGGAACTTCGATCTTGAACTTATGCTACCACAAAACATATGTTAATTCAGACTTTGATTATGCTGCCACCAGTGGAGTTGGGCTATGCTGTCAATTAGATAACTAGAGTCTTTGGATTTTCAAACCATGTAACTATAAGTTGGACTTGGAGTTTTCACTGACAAACAATTTAAATCAAATCGCTGACCATGATTCTTAACTGAACTCAAACACTCCATGCAATCTACAAAATGAGGCTGAAATAACCAAGAAAATATCCCAAATAACAAGAATTGGAGAAAGATGTCTACAATTATCTTAATTGGGCTTGTTCTGAAGAAAACCCATGTTTTCATGTTTTAAATTTCATTTCAATTTGCTTAGAAAATACAATGAAAAATAGTGGCTTCTTAAAAATTTCAAATTTCAGAATTGGATGTTTCGATTCTAAGATTTTACATTTGTTTTTGTTGTTTGTGGATCAAAAGCTCTATTTTGATGACTGGAAAAAAAACCTCTATTAATGTTATGGAAAATACCCTATCTCTTCCTTCAGAAAATGATCTCTTGATCACTGCCCCTGAATTCTGAAAATGAAATCGAATTCTTGGAAATGAAATCTAATTCTAAAAATGAAAGTTGGAAAGTTTTGAACAACTGCTTCCAACTTTTACTAATTATCACCACCATATATCTATTCAAAATTGAATCTAGTGACTTACATCATTCTACAGGTGACATTACCAACAACTGTCTCTTCAGAAATTGAATGTTGGAGAAATGAGCAATTAACGTTTATGTCTCTTTAGAAATTGAAATCGAATTGAAAATTATGGGAATGAAGAGAATTTTTATTACCTTCTCTGCCTTGAAATCGATCTTCTGGAAAAATTACTACCACTCTGGCCATTTTTTTAAATTGAAATCGATTTTATGAATTTACCCACACTGGATTTTTTTTCAAAATTGAAATCAATTTTCTGAGTTTTACTACCTCTTCGTAAAATCAGATTTAGGGAAGAAATTAATTTCCTATGTGTTTTGCAACTGTCATCATGCAATTCCAACTGAATTAATATGATTTGAGTTTTGTGTTGGTTATTACCCACCTGGAGCTTGAACGTAGATCTTTAATGCCACTATGTAGTGGCAATTTAGACTGCCACCGACACTTTCCAATTAAGAGTATATTACATTGTCAGCGAAGATTTTACACTTCCATTTATTTAAATGCAAATTTTAGACTTTGGATATTATTTTAAAAAAACAAACTAATTTCATTTTATTTCCTATTCAAACTCAGCTTATCGTCTCTGCTGTTGGAAATTACGATTTATTTTTTACCAACAGTTTAACTCCATCACTCAAACATTTCACAATCGTAACACCAACTTCGCTCTGCAACAATGTAGCTTGAGTTCTGTTTTGTCTCACACTCTGTTCATAACCTTAAGAGCTCAATTTTTATTTTGTCAACATTGTAACTTGGAGTTTCAGATTCTAGTTTAGGCTGCCAATAATGCACCTCAATTTTGATTTGATATCTATGCTGATAGCTGTTTAAAAACTAACTCATTTTCATTCCCAATTAAACTCAAACACCATGATTCAGGGGATTTGTAACTTATCTCTTAATTTCAGACTTTGTTGGTGTAATTAATGGGACTCAACATTTTTCAAGGATATGCTCTAGATCTCTTCAACACAATATACCTCAGAAACTTCAATATTTTTTATCTCCCTTTTTAGTTCTGCATTGATGAATGGCGCTCTTGGAACATAAATGTGCAGTGTTTTGAATTTTTAGCCTTTTTTGCGTCCCTGGGCTTCTACGTTGGGAGTTGTATCTTCTGAATTGAATTCCACCGTGGCTTACTAGTTGTCCACCTTTCATTTTTTTTTTCTTACCATTCTTTGTGCCAAATCTATTTTGAAATCGATTTTCAAAGGTTTCATATGTTTGTTTCTTATGTGTATTCTATTCAGCATCTTAAGTTATATGCATAATTTTCATTTTTATGTGCCCTCATGCATATAATTTTATTATTGTAAATTCCCCATTCCATTTTGGAATACAAATGTTCTCTTTTTTTTTTATATCGTTTTTATTTTTATGCATATTTCTTCTTCATGATACTCTTTGAAATGTGCTTTGAATATTATCATTTTCTTCCATTGCATAATCCTTCACTAGTTTTCCAAGTCCTTTTTGGTCATATTTTATTCATCCCCTTTGTTCTTTTAACAAATAATGCATTTGTTACTCTTTTAATATGAATCTTGTTGAAATGACCATTTAAGGTCATTGCAAATCTATAAATAGAGTAGAAAGCATATCATTGTAGATCAAAGAAATATATTATTGCATCATTCACTAACCCTTGCTTGTTTTGTAGGCAACAAAAGAATTCCTTAAGGGAAAAAATATTGTCCTCAATTTTGGATAAAAAATTCTTATAGTAAAATGTAGGGATATATGGATTAATGTAGGTTAATGTAGGTTAAGTGAAACATATGGTAAGGTAATGGTAGGGTTATGATGATGGTGTCATGATGAATAGGATTATTATGAGGATAGGGTTATTGTATGGTAGGATTATTATGATGAAGGTAATGCAGTAGGATAAATATGGAATGTAGAATGGTAGTGTAATCGAATGCATATCAAGTTAAATTAGTTTTAACAACTTCTAGAATTTTTTTAAAAATTGCAATTTTAAGAGGAAAGTTTTACTCACTGTACTTTCCTTTTTATAGCATAGCTTGATATTCATACTGATTTGATGATGACTTTTACTATTCATCCAAATTTGGCTCATGATGATGGTTCCTCAAAGATACATTAAATGGAATATAGACAATTATAATTGTTGTCTTGAACCTTTTGATATTATCTTATTTCATTTTTTTTCTTTGCATCTGCAATTTATTCAGGTTCCTTGAATGTTGATGTTGTTCAAGTCCCTTTTGCAATTTGTAAATGATGTTTCAGGTCCCTTCTGACATGTAATTCATGTCCCTTCTACAATACAACTACTCAAACTATTTGCATAGTTTTATTATGAACTTTTCCCTTGCTTATGTTCGGACTTGTCCTCAAGTATTGCATTTCTTGGAAGATTATTTCTGCAAAATAAACTAATGAAAAAGGTAAAAGAAATTGGGGAATTCATATTTTCCAAATTAGTTGGTTTTCCGATATGAATTTGAGTTTGTGTTGTGCCAGTTTCCTGGATTTTCACAACCAAACTCCTTTATTATTTTTGATATTTTTCTATGTTTTTTATTGTTTTCTTTTTTGGATGGAGGTGGGATGTAATGTAATAGGGAAGCATGAAAATCTTATGAAAATAGGTTAGGTTGAAGTCATGATCTAGTAGTAAATGGATATATAATAAGTTTGGACTTCAACATGCATGATCAGGGAGCTTAAGATACAATATGGATGCCAGATGAAATCACGAAAAATATGGCTTATGAAAGAATCCTTTGGCAATGGATGTGACTTTTAATGGTCCAAAACTTGACTTCTACTTCTGATTATTAGCTTCATGACTTTTTCCTTGATCTCGATTCATGTTGTAGGGTTCGTTAGTGTTGTTGGTCAGCAACTAAGAGCAATCTTCACAAATTTGAGTTTCAATAGATGAACTCAATATCAGGTGAATTCCCACTTCATTTTCACTTGAATACTTTCATTTCATATTCGTAGATATGAATTTTTAAAGATTGACTTTGAAAATCCTTCATTTATTAAGTTGACCTCTCAAATCTTCCGGGGACCTGCAAAAAAATAGCACTTGCCTACAATACAATATTAGATGATGGAGGAAGAGAGGTGTACAGTCTCTCTTCTTCTAAGAAATATGTACAATAATTACAAGCAATGCTTTAAAAATAAGTCCATAGATTATATTCAAAGAAATTTCATTTGCTTACCCCTTAAGGAATGGTGGCCAGTCTAGACCTCCTAGCGGTATTGCGTTCACAAAATCTTTGTTTTATGTCCAATTAGAGTGATACCAAAGCCAAGTTAAATTGAATTCATATGGATAATTCCAGTATAAATTGGTTTTAAAAATTATTTTTAAAGGATATTCTAAAAATGATGAAGCATACCCTATTTGAGAGAGCTGCTTGTGAAGTTTTTACTAGACCAACAGTCACTATTTAGAGTGTAACGTTTTCATTAAAGATCATATTGATGTGATTCCACTTGGATATTAAATTAGATTTATTTTTGTATTTCTAGTGGAAACATGTTTTTAAAATCATTAGGTTTGATATCACAAAATTGGTGATGAAAAGACCTAGGATGGAGAGCTTTACTATGTTGATTTGAAGACATGCAGTAATTAAATGTGGCAAATAATTTTTATTTGACCTCCAAATGGGATGATTCAAATTGTGTATTGATCTAGACTTGAATATATATCTCCCATATAAACATGTTTTGAAAACAAGATTATGTGATATGTCAAATACACCAATGGACAGTTAAGACCTAGAATTGTCACCATGCAGATTTGTCGAGAAGCATTTAGTATTTCAAGAATAACTTTTTCATATGATACCCGATTGAGGTTATTCAAATTGATTTGGAAACTAGATTACAAGGCTTATCGTTCTTATGAATATCAAGTAAAAATGTTTCCATTATACACCTCAAATATAGGTTGTAATAACTTCATCCTCAAAATATCTCTGAGATCTAGTGTTTATTTTTACCTTGTCTTTTCCATTTGTGATCTAAATTGAAAAATAGGTTTAAAAACTAGTTTTCAAGATATTATTTAGTGCATTTTTCTATAAAATATTTCCAAATGAGTATTGAACAATGATTTGAAATTTTATTCATGAGAGTTTGAAACAAAATTATTATGGAAGTCTTATTGTGAACTCATTCTACTTATTTATTTATTCTATTCTATCTTATTCTATTGTAGAAAAATAAGTAATTCTCCCAAGTATAAGAGAATTTCCAATTCATCCATTTGCATAACAAGATCATAAGTAGACTCACATCCAAGTTTGAAAAATATACCTTAATGAATACTTGGACTTGAAAAATTAGTTGATCATAAAGATTTGATGCTAAAGGATGTTGACAAATGGAGTGGTATTGTGGCTTAATGACTAGTTGAAACCATGTTTGAATATAATATTTAAGTTTTCAATTTTCCTTAGCTATCATAGCACAAAATTTTTCTTGTGGAACTTGTTCAAAATCATGAATGCACAAGGGATCTTCTATAAATTCTTCAATTTCTAGTTCTATTGTTTGAACTTCATTGCATGTGATCCATAACTCATTTATCTCCTTACAAAGAGAATTATAAGAAGCTTCTAGGTTCTCTTCTTGTGGATCCTCTTGATGGATACTTTGTTGTTCTTCTATCCTTTGAAATGAAGATTCAGCCCTAGTGACTATTCTAAATTGTGGACAGGGGTTTAAGAACATTCTTATGGGGGCATACCCTCCTCGAAATGACTTCTTTAACATCATGTTTTGTAGATATTTGTTTTGCAAATGGATTTTGTAGTTAGTGTGTTTTTATTAGTGGTTTGGGGGTTTTGTTTTGGAATCCACCTTCCTAATTTCTATGTTTAAGCATGAATAACCATAATGAGAAGTTTTTTTTTTTTTTAATCTTCATAATTGACTATATTGAAGTATGCTTCCCTGACAACGGAACCAAAATCTTGGGTCAATTAACACAAGTATTTAATTATTAAGTCGGGCTTGTAAGTGCAGAAGCATGTCCAAAGTTTATGGATTCCAATGGTAGTCAATTTTAGAAGATAAAAAGAAACACATATTACAAATATAAACTCTAATTAAGTAATTTCTAATTCACTTAAATAATATGTGGCATGAGGCTCCTAACTTAGGAGAACCTGGTTGTCCTTCCCTACAATACTATTTTCATGAAGAGAAATCCAAAAGCACTAATTAATAATGGTTTATGATGTAGAAGATGTAAAATAAGAGGCTCATAACTAAGGAGGACCAGGTTGTCATTATTCACAATTATACTCTATCATAATCACCATTGCTTCAAACCAGAAATGCAGAAATAACTTCAAATAAGAAAAGGAGAATGAAATTTAGTTTTAGTTCAAGATCAAATAGTAGGGGAATTTAACTTAAATTCCTATGTGTCCCTTCATATGTATATTTGAATTAAACCAATATTCATTCAGAAATCATCACACATCTAAATACATTTGAAACAATAACTAATTTATGAAAACTATGAAAATTTAACGAAGAAGTGCACTTAGTTTGGTGTGGGGACCCTCCACCCTTGCCTTGCACACTTGAAGAATATCAGCTACAGCAACTTCAATAAATCAACCAAGCATGAACAAAAAATTGAAATGAAACAGGTTCTTCAATTAACTTCCAACCTTCAAAGAGTTTCAAAATCAGATTACATAAAATTCTACATGCTCAAGCCCTCAATAGTCTTGGCTTAAATAGAGAAGTAGTAATCAAACTTGACTAAAAAGTCTCTAACAACCTTATCTATCCTAGTCCCATCTATCCTAGTCGAATCCACCGATTCAGTTCCACAAAATTTGGAAAATTTCCAAAAATCACTAATTTTGGCATATTTCCTAAGGATTTTCTGGACAACAAGTCATGTTTGACCAGAGTTGACTGGGCCTATTTTAGCTCAGTTTGACCAAACCAATAGGAATTTGTTCAAAATTAGTTCCCAATCTTTCTAGAAATGTGCTTAGCTTGTGACCAAGTGTCCTGCACGTATGACATCAATGAAGCCATTATGGGAATTTCTAATCCTGTCCAAAAATGCACTTAAAATCCAAATTTTGTAAAAATATCTAAAAATTGCAAAGCTTAATTTATATACCTAAATATGCATAATATGGTCAAAATAAAGTGTATTTGGATGATATAATGTGGAAAATGATGTAAATTAGGTGGTTTTTAATAAGCAAAATTTGATCAAGAATGAGGGCCAACACCATCACGAGAGAGTTTTTTGATTTCTTGTACACATACACGTATGATGGTGGGTCAAGTTGCCTAGCCTAAGTTCTTACATGACTTCCTTTCCTTTCTTCATGAGCATGATGGATTTTCTAATGAACAGGCCTATTTGTTGCTCGCATACACACTTTTTGAATCTCCACATCGGTGGTTGTGCATCCTACCAGTTGACAGCATGCACTCACTTGAGAAATTTTGTGATCTCATTGAAGACACTTTCTATCATTTTGATCCAGAACATCTTGACCAAAAATTGTTTCAACAACGAAAGGCTTCTATTGACAAGTTTAATCCTCTCTATGGACAGAGATGATCCCTCTAGCCCAATGAGTGGGTCTAGTAACTAAAACGAAAATCAACTAGACATATTCATATATCATGATTGAAAAATATAACAAGAGAGAAGACCTATCTTTCTCTAATGCTAATCCAATTTCCTTTTTTGGGATCCTCAAACCGCTTGCGTGAAGGCCTTGTTCCTACTTCTTTCAATGCTTATGTACCGATACAAAAGACTAAGAGACAACAAAGCATGCCAAAACCAATAGCAATTCCAATAATAATCTATTTATTGATCAAGGAATGCCAAACAAATACATACATGAACATATATATTGGGAAGATGAACTAGAAGTTGTATTATTATTTAAAGAATAAAGGGGAAGCTTATAACCATAGCCTTGATGTTGAAAGGCTCTCCTTGAGTGGTAATCCAAGTCCAAGCCAAAAAACTCTCCAACACTCCTTCTCCAATTCTAATGAATAACCTCTAAGCACAAGCTCAACATAGGGGTGCAAATGGACATAGATCAACCCAGCCTCTAACCTAACCAACCATTTGGGAATGGGAGAGGATGAATTTATAGAATGGAAGAGGGAGTTAGGAATTTACCAAAGATAGGATTAGGGGAACGTCTCAAGGCATAGCTCATAGGGATAAGAGAAATAGGTTAATATGGGAGGATTCAACCTCACCTATGCAAAACCACCTCTAGCTCGTCACTCTGGAAGCTTCTAGATCACAAAGCTTCTCATCTCCTTTGGGAAAATTTCCTTTTTGGGATCAAAGCGGGTATATGAGTAAATAGATCAATGTTATCATAGGTCAGGTAGAGTGCAACATGCGACCATTGTGGTTTTTAGCCTCATAAGAGCGATGATGTTCAAATTAGGGTTTTAAGAGATATTTTTTTAGGGAAAGCCCCATAGATGTTTCAAGCAAAGTTAAAGGAGGGAAATGAACTGTATACATGGATGAGTACACTGTATAATGATCATGTTTCGGGCACTTCAGGGTATGTCACAGGGAAGTGAGTTCCAGAGGTGTGAAAAAATATTGTGTAATAGATGCCCCCTAAATCATGAAGGAAGAAAAAGGAGTGATGGCTAAGATGCTTGACGAACTTTTGGCAAGGACGAGGATACACACTATCAGGAGACTTGCAAATCAAGGACGTATATATATATACATATCTGAGATCAAGACATGAATCCACGGCATGGACGCAACCATCTAGATGATGAAGACTAGATTAAAAGATCCATGGCATGGGCACAACCATCCAATACAGAAGGATCATCTACAATCTGAGGTCCAAGGCATGGATGCAGCCATCCGATATATAAGGATCATCATCATAAATATAAAGTCTCATAGTATGGTCACATCCATCCATATAGAAAAAACATGTGTACAATCATGAATAATATATAACTCCACATAGCCTGAGTCATATCAGACAAGACTTAGGGTCTTTCTCTCCTTCCTGGCCCAATCAAAGTATGAATTCTAACATGTGAATGAATGTGTCACATTCAAACATGCTATAAAACCACCTTATTACCTGCCATTGATGTAGACCGTTAACAAGCATTATAGGAACCACCCATAATGACAATGGCTCTCAAGGTATGATACAATCCATGAATGTGATAACGAAGTTGAAGTCGAACACTCATGGAATCATCTAATCAAAGGCCAAATACAAAAACTTGTCCTCGGATGTGAAGAACTTGTCATTAAGGCATGCAAGCTCCATGGTACTGAAAGGGAGTTTCTAATTCATATTCTTGGATAATGAACTGAAGTCGATAGGAAGTGACCCATTGAAGGAGGGTGATAATGAATCCCTCATCATCGACACGAAACAAGGAATAAAGTGGAATAAGTTTCAAGAATGTAACAATAAATCAAATGGTGTATAGGTAAATAACTGTATATTGGACTTCTCTTGAACATATTAGCGACACGACTCCAGAGTTTGACAGCATCTGACTCGACATAGGACTAAAGGTCATGATGAAAGAATGGAATAGTCAAATGAGAGGCAAAATGGATCACCCAAACCCAGAAGGATAAGTGACTAAGTGAGAATATCCCAAACCCCACACGAGATGCAGAAGAGTGTCATGTTCAAGAGCAACATGCTGCCTATACAAACAATGTTTCATCTTCAATTTTCCCTAATGTTTCTATCGAGTACCTCTTTATTTTTACACAAGCTTGAAGAGGATACCATATGCTTGTTGTATAAATTCATTCTTCTAATGAATCCATCCTAGTATGCTTTTACGAGCCCTAGGAAGGAGAATCTCGGTCTCATCATGGTGACGAGTCTTTTGCTGTAAAAATTTAATGAGTCCGACGTAAGAATAACTTGGTATCTTTTTCATATTTATAGAGTTTGAAAAAGAGACGAAAAGGAAAACTCCACCAAATTGGTTTTCATAATTTGTCTCTTGAATCTGAAAAGGTAGAAAACAATATTCAAGAGAACCTCCTAGCCATGTTTGACTAAGGTGTACATTTTTCGTAAATAGCCAATCTCAGCCCAAAAAAGGGGTAAACATATACTGAGGTGACATCGATTCATTTACTTTAACGAGTTCGAAAAGACAAGTACTCAAAAATATTTTCATATTTTTGGAGTCTAAAAAGAGCTAAAAGGAGACTCCACTTGGAGGAATGAGTGGTATAAAAGAATAACAACTGGTTCTGCTAATGATGGAACTACTCAAAACTTGTAATGGTCAAGAGGTTGGCTAGTAAGACCACTCATCGTAGATGTTCCTCAGGTAAGGGTAAAACAACAAAGTGAAGGAGAATGATTGGCCAAAGAGATGGTGACAATGGAATGAAAAAACCAAGGCTTATCTGGAAAAAAGAGGGTGATAAAAAGGCAAACATGAGATGTAAAGTGTGAATGGTTTCATTTTTACACAAAATTGAAACATCAGAAACTATGCTTGAGTATACTTGAGGATGGTTTCATTTTTTCACAAGCTTGAAACATGGTAAAAAACTATGCTTGAATTTGGTTTCATTTTTACGCAAGCTTCAAACAAATATAAAATATGCTTGAGATAAGTTTGCATGCCCCCACAATAATGACTCAATACAAGATACATGCATCCCAAGCTTCATTTCATTCACCTAAGTGGATGGAATGAAGGTTCACATACGAGATCAAGTGAAAGACTCGACTGGGATTTTACGAGATCTAATCAAAGACTCTATTATGATCTTGACCTGCGAGAAGATGACAGAATACCAAATATACGAAGAAATGCAACCCATAACACATAACCAAATGAGAAAAAATAGAAATTATTTTATTATTTAGAGATGAAAGCAATGCTCACTTGTCTCTTCGAGGGGGAAACCTCCAACAGAGCATAGTTCGATTACAAAATAAGACACGATGCTCCTCAATGGGGAGTCTCTATCCTTTATATAGGATTCATACATGAAATACTATAGGTCAGTACCATGGTTCTCTTAATACCATCTATCTAATACCAGGGGCCATTTGCAACTAACTATGGTCCCTTTCTTTCAATGCGGGTCAACCAATTACAATTATTAATACTGGATGTATTGACTCTTTAACTAACTATAACTATGACTCGACCCTATTATATAAATAAAGGGGTTAGGGTTGGACCCTAACATGCCCTCCCCCATAAAAAACAACCTTTTCCTCAAGGTTGAAGCTACAAGAACTGCTGAAGAATAGTGGTTGTTTCCCATGTCGCATCTTCTAGAGAGGTGTCTTTCCACTTGATGAGGACTTCCTTGATCATGCGGCCATGTAGATGTCATTCTTGCATGTCGAGGACCTATTCAGGTTGGAGCCAAAGTGAACCTTCTTCATCCAATTCAGATAGACTGGTTTGAATTCTGCAATTGTTCCCCATCACTTTCTTAAGGCATGACACATGGAAGATGAGATGGATTTTTGCAGTTGGTGGCAATGCTAGCTTGTAGGCTACTTCTCCAATGTGCTAAAGTATTTGATAAGGTCTGTAGAATTTTGGAGGTAATTTTTGATAACCCTTACCTTTGAGTGATGTTTTCTTGTATGGTTGCAGCCTCAAGATTAAATGATACCCTTCTTGAAATTTGTGCTCTGAACGATGTTGGTCTGATTGTTGTTTCATGTGATTCTAAGCTTGATAGGTATTATCTTTGAGATCGGCTAGCATGGTTGCCCAGTTCTATAGGAGTTGATTGACTTTTTTCACCTTAGAGCATCCAAGGAAATAAGAAGTAGGTGAAGGTGGGAGTTGATCATACACTACTTCATATGGAGTCATCTTGGTGGTGGCATGATAGTTAGTATTATACCATCATTCAACTAGAGGTAACCACTGCACCCATTGATGTTGCTTTTTTGAAGTGAAGCACCTTAGGTAGGTCTCCAAACATTTCTTGATTGCTTTTGTTTGACCATCAATTTGGGGATGATAGGAAGTACTTAGTTGGAGTTGGGTGCCTTGTAGCTTGAAAATTTCTTGCCAAAATTTATTGGTGAAGGTCGGGTCATGATCAGACATAATGGAAGTGGGCATGCCATGCAGTTTGAAGATTTGGTCCATGATATCTTGAGCCACCAAAGTGGGGGTAAATGGGTGGGGTAGGGCACAAAAATTAGCATATTTAGAAATTCTGTCCACAACCACCATGATGAATGACTTGTTGCCTGACTTTGGAAGACTAGTAATGAAATCCATAGAAACATCCATCCAAATTGAGCCAGGGATGGGCAATGGTTGTATGGTGCCTGGGGGCTTGACTGCTTCTCCTATGTGGCATTGACACACATCACATTCAGCTACAAAAGCAAGAATGTCAGTTTTCATGCTTGTCCAAAAGAAGGAATGATGAGTGCGATCATAAGTCTTCTGAAAGACTGCATGGCCTACAATGGGAGATGAGTGAAACTCTACCAAAATGCACATTTTGAGGGTGGATAATGGTGATATCACTACTCTATCTTTGTAGCAAAGAATATCATCCTTCCAAGAGTAGCCCACTATGGATTTAGGATCTTCTCTCAAGTTATTAATGAGTTGGGAGAGAGAGGGATGTGAAAACCATTCCTTGTGGGCTTCTTCAATCCAATCTAGAATGGGAAGAGATATTGATAGCAGGGTGTTGTCATCCTCAAATTGGCATGATAAATCATCCTCTACTACATTTTCATGCCCTTTCTTGTAAATTATCTCATAATCATATCCCAACATTTTGTCCAGCCATTATTTTGTTGGGTTGAGGATAGACGTTGCTCCAAAAAATATTTGAGGATTTGATGGTTTTTGCAAATTTGGAAATGCTACCCCAATAAGTATGGTTTCCAAGTGTGTATTGCATTTAAGATGGCCATCATCTCCTTCTCATAGGTAGATTGTCCCAGATGTTTCCCATTTAGTTTTTGGCTAGTGAAAGCGAACGGTCGATCTTCCTGCATTAAGGCAACCCCAATACTAGTACCTAAAGCATCACATTCAATCACAAAAGATTTGGTGAGCTTAGGTAATGCCAATATGGGAGTGGAATACATGGCCTGTTTGATAGCCATAAACCCCTGTTCTGTTTCATCAGTCCAAAGGAATGATTTTTTCTTAAGAAGGTTAGTGAGGGGTCTAGCACCATAATTGCGGACAAATTTGTGATAGTAGCTTGTGAGACCCAAGAATCCCCTCTCTCTTCAAGATATTTGGTTGGGGCCAATCTTGCATTACCTGGATCATTTTTGGATCTACCCTAACAGCTTCACGACCCACAATGTGGCCCAAATACTCGTCTTCTTCCATGCCAAAAGAGAACTTGGATAGTTTGACAAATAATTTATTCTTCTGGAGCAGTTGCAAGAGTAGGTCTACATGCTGAAGATGTTTTTCCCAGGTGAGGCTATAGATGAGAATGTCATCAAATAAAACGAGCACAAATTTTCTGAGATATGGTTTGAGTAGGTGATTCATGAGGCTCTGAAAAGTGGATGGGCCATTACAAATACCAAATGGCATGACAAAGAATTCATAATGGCCTTCATGAGTTTGGAAATTAGTCTTGGGAATGTCTACTTATTTCATGTGTATTTGGTGATAGCTCGAGTGAAGATCCATCTTAGTAAAGAATTAATCACCATTTATTTCATCCAAAAAATCATCAACAACCGAGATAGGGAATTTATCCTTTACCATGAGCTTGTTGAGGGCCCTGAAGTCTGGACACATCCACCATATCCCATATTTCTTGAGCACCATGACCACTGGTGATGAATAAGGACTAATGCTAGGACGAATGACACTGACTTCCAGGAGTTCCTTGATGATTTTTTCTATTTCATTCCTTTGGGAGAAAGCATATCTATATGGGCGCACATTCAGCCGCTGTCCCTGGGACCAAAGTGATGCTATGATCATGTTCCCCTCTAGAGGGTGGAAGCTATTTAGGTTTGTCAAAGACTTCCTGGTGGTGGTTTAACACTTGTTGCATCTTAGGATGAATATGAAGAGTAGTGGGCTTGATGGCCTAGATGGAATTAAATTGGGCTATAACTCCATGATGGCCTTTTTTCAACAACTTTTCTATTCAATGTGAGCTGATGATAGAAGGAGCACTTGCCTGGAGTCCAAGGAGGGTATGCATGTGGTCATTCTACTTAAAACTCATATATAACTTTTGGAAATCCATTGTGATTGGGCCTAGTGTGCAAATCCATTTAGCACCCAAGACAATGTCACAACCACCCATGTTTATGGCAAACATGTGGGTCTTTAGGTAGTAATATCCCATCTGAAGTTTGATATTTTCTCAGCGGCCTTCACATTTCATTGTACCCCCATCAGTGATCTGGACCTGGAAATTAGACACTGCCCTGACAAAAAAATGAACAGCTTCAATGACTCTTTGATGTATAAAGTTATGAGTGCTACCACTATCAATCAATACTACTACAGGGCGATGTTTAATAAAACCTCTGATTTTGAGAGTTTTGGGCGCAGAAATAATTGCCAAAGCATGCAGTGAGATAACCAGTTCTTCTAGCATTGCTGGGAAATCATTGTCCTACTTGGTGTCCTTATCTTCCTCTTCTGATCCCTCAAGGGGTGGGGCTTCCTCAAATGAGTTGTGATCAGTAAGATCAATTTGGAAGAATTGGGGTTTCTTGCATTTATGGCCTGGGGAGTATTTGACATCACAATAGTAACACAATCCTTTTTTTCTTCTTTCAGCCATTTCTACGGGGGACACATTTTGAACCTTAATGTTTGGGTAGTGCCCTGAGCCTGGGTGGGGCATCCCTTGGCTATGAAATTTGGATGAGGTGACTAGGAAGCTAAAGAACGTTCCACTTCAATAACCTTTTTTCAAGCATCCATTCGTGTGGGTGGTTGGTGCATCCGGACATGGGCTTGGATGGATTCTTTGAGACCACTTATAAAACATTCCAAGTAGAATTCATCTCCTTAAACTTCTATGAGGATGGCCAATGTAGTCTTTTACTATGCCTATCTGTTAGAGCTTAGTAAGATGACCCAAAAAATTAGATTTGCGATCAAAGCAGTCACAAATGGATTTTGAGAACACCTGCCAATTAATTTTCCTGGGATAGTATTTCCGATGCCACTACCACCATTGCCATGTCTCTTGGTCCAAGTAAAGGCCTCCAACATGTATTTTAGTTTCATCATCCACGATATCATTCAGAGAGAAATATTGGTCCATTTGTGCTACCCTTACTGCCGGATTAGAGCCATAAAATTTGTACATGTCTAGCTTGGGTGGTTGAGGGTGGGAATGTTGGTGATTTCAATGGAAGTGAATATGATGGCTAGATTTGCCTTCAAGGTCTTCATTAAACCCATGTGCCTCCAATTGCAACCTCGAGATGCCCCTTGTGAATGTGTCCATGAATTGCTACATCCAGTCCGCTAGGCTCTTGAAAGAAGCCAACTATTTTTCAAGGCTCGCAATCCTCTCATTGGCCATGGCTTGATCTCTAGTTTCTACCTTACACAAATCCTAATCGCTTGTCATCACTTTGAAAAAATTTGGGACCACCTAAAAATTGAAGCTAACAAGTGAATGGTACCACCTCGATCGACTCGTCGTCCTGATTCTTATGGGCTAAGTCTCTTATAAGCATCATTTTTGTTTTTTTTACTCCGAATGGTGTTTTACTCCCCGCTTATCAATACTACCATGGCCAATTTCTGGAAAACTTAATCCTACCCAATGTCCTATGAGAATTGCCCCAGGGTATAGGAGACACAAGCCTCCCTGAACAAATGGTCAGATCGACCTGCAAAACCCTCAACTGTTGAATGTGAGTTGGATTGCGATGGCGGCAGAACCCCGGCTACTAGATTTGAATGGTACTGTGGTGGTAGACCCTCAACTGGTGGATTTGATTGTTGCGACGAGGACATAACCCCAACTATTAGACCTGGTCTGGCAAAGAAGATAATGGGCGATCTTAAGAGACAAGAGAACTATGGCCTCAAGTAGTGTCAGGTGCTACATATCACAATATACATAAGGGTCCAACAGTAGTACTTGGCCCAATATTTTAGGGCACTAACTAAGGAGGATCAACTGTACCCTTAGTCGTACTAGTCGACTACCCTATCATACGTGTGAGTAATCTCCCTGAGTGTTGTTCTTGGTGTACTGTAGCAGCAAGACAACCAATGGTTTATCTAAGGCGAGGTTTCAAGTGAGCCTAGGGGGCTTCCGATATACCTAGAGGGTACGTGGAAGACAGTCCATGCACGGTTTTATCTAATGAGCTACTACTCAAAGGGGTTCCCATAGAGGTTACAAGGGATTCCAACAAGTGTGACCACCTCTTGTATTTCCTGCGTGCATGCCTCCCCAAATCTGCAAGTTTATGCCCTCAATGACAGATCCCATGGTTTAAAGATGTTGGAACACGTCTCTATCCTAAAAACAAATTCTATTAAAAATGGAGATACCACCGGCCCTGGAAAGCGCTTTGATAACACTTGTTATGCTCTTTACCTGTGAGAAGATGCCAAAATACCAAATATATGAAGAAATACAACCCATAACATAGAACAAAATGAGAAAAAATAGCAAGTATTTTATTATTCAGAGATGAAAGCAATGTTCACTTGCCTCTTCGAGGGGTTAGTAACATGGTTCTCTCAATACCATCTATACCATGGCCCGTTTGTAACTAATTGTGGTCCCTTTATTTAAATGCAGGTCAACCTCTTACAATTATTAATACGGCCTTTATTGACTCTTTAACTAACTATAACTATGACTTGACCCTATTACATAAATAAGGGGGTTAGCATTAGACCCTAACAAACTTGAATTGGATGGGATTTTGTTTCATTTTTTAATGAGCTTGACATATGAAAAGAACCATGCTCATGACACTTATTTCATTTTTAAATGAGGTTGACAGAGCAACAGAACTATCCTCATGGAACCCATTTCATTTGACAGAGCAAAAGAACTATCCTCATGGAACCCATTTCATTTTTTAATGAGGTTGACATAGTGAAAAAGCTATCCTCATGGTCTTTGTTTCATTTCTTAACGAGGTTTACATAGTAAAAGAACTATCCTCATGGTCTTTGTTTCATCTTTTAATGAGCTTGACACAAGACAAGGAACTCTGCTCCACTTCCCTTGTTTCATTTTTTAAGGAGCTTGAAACAAGACGAGGAACTTTGCTCCACTTCCCTTTTTTCATTTTTTAAGGAGCTTGACACAAGATAGGGAACTCTGCTCTATCCCTTGTATCCTTTTTTAATGAGATTGACATAAGATAAGGAACTATGCTCCATCCCTTCTTTCATTTTTTAACGAACTTGACACAAGCCAAGGAACTATGCTCCATCCCTTGTTTCATTTTTTTAACAAGCTTGACACAAGCCAAGGAACTATGCTCCATCCCTTCTTTCATTTTTTAATGAGCTTGACATAAGACAAGGAACTATGCACCACTTCCTTACGATCATCGACCAAAAGAGGCCATGGCTTCCAAGAATTTCTCATCAGATGGGATAACAACACTCTAGAAGGGATACATGTCCAGGGATCGAAATGAAAAATCGAGCTCCAATTCCCCTAGTACATGGTGTACTATATCACCTACTAGATCATCAGTAGGTGTAGGCATGGAACAAGTGGCCACATAATTAACCTGTGGCGGGGTTGATATTTCTTACATATGAGAACCATTTAGAGATTATGGTTGATTGGGAGCTAATTCAAGACCAATGAATGTAAGTTGATCAATGATCACAATGTTTCCATCATGCAGGAAACACATCACTCGAAAGAAGCAAGAAATATGAGCTACCATGACATAAACATAGTCACGGACAAGGATTAGATTAAAATCTAAAGGGTCTTGGACAACCATCAGGTCTATATAGATAGTCTTTCCTCCCAAAGTAATAGGAAACTTAGGAAGGATCCCTAACAGTTGAATGGTTCCTCTGGTAAAAGATAACAGATTCTAGGTGACAGGGACAAGTTGAGGAGAACCTAAATATTGCCAAGAAGTTGAGGACAAGATGCTAACAAATGCACCCTCATTTGTAACTATGCTAGGTGTTATCACTCAGGTTGTCCATAAGCTCCTGAAGGGATACGGTCGAGGTAGCCACAAACCAATCTTTGGATTGCAGGTTCTAGCCCACCTGCAATCAGAAAGGGCTCTCTCTTGATGATTTAGCTTTTTTGATGATGAATTTAGGCTAGTTATTGGGTTCAATGGGTTTTGTTTATGTTTGGATGGTTTTTGGATGGAAGGAGAATGCTTACAGGAAGAGAGGCATGCATAGAGTGACAAGTTTCAAACCATTGGGCATGGAGTCAAGGAGTAGGACTGCAAGTATGCTTTCTTGATCACAAGAGGAAAATGGAGCAAGGTAGCTGCACATGAAACAACCTTCAAGCTAAAGAGATGGAGTGAAATGTAAGGAATGAGAGGCAATTAAGAATCTCTCAATCATCTTAATAGAGGGAAGGAAAATGAGCTCTATCTAGGGTCAGTTAAGAATCCCTGGATAACTATCATACATGGTGAATTAGTGCAAATATGAGCCATGTGGAATTCATATTTATGCCTAAAACAGATGAAAAACATAAAGAAACAACAGAAATTGAGCAAAGAATGCAATTAAACAAGTTCTAAGCTAATCTTTCTTTCTGCTATTTAGATAATGATTTATTAATGGAAAACAGAGGTAAGAAGCACTTATTGGGTCATGTACCAGCACAAGAATTCCATAGTCACTCTTCAACAATTAAACACAGTAAGCAATTCATTCTCCAAGCTCGTAAGCAGTCTTTGATTATAGAAATTCTCAGATATACAATGCGAGTCTCTGCTTAAGAAAAACATCCAACCAACAAGAACCAACCCTCATTACATTGTTCAGGGAAGTCTTTATAGGTAAAATATCCAAAAGTATTTATTACAGCTGACCTAAATAGGTCTGTGGGAAAAGCCTTTAAACCTAAACTTGTGCTAAAATTAAATGCAAGTAAATATCTCTTAAGCTGCGCCAGAGGCAGCTGGATCAAAATGAGTTAATATGGTGTCCTTGGTGACCTGGTGCAGTGTTTCTGCAATAATTATGCTTTGAGCTTTGGTCCACTGATCTTATGTGAGTTTGATGTGTAGTAAGTGTGATTTGAGAGCTCTTTAATGGCATCTATTGTTTTGTTGACTTTGCTGGAGGGTTCTTTAATGCTTTATCTACTTCGGGCCGCTGATAGATCTTCACTGATACACTTTGCCACATCCTGATACCCTTTGACATAAATATTGGTTTCACTTTTTCTCTGGTACTCTTTAATGCCTGAATAGGGCCTCCCTCTTTCCGTTGATACGCTAAAAACCATTAAATTGGGCCTTTCCTGCCATTTTCGGTGCAAAAACGACTAAGGAATCAAAATATTCCCCAATTTGGCCCATGTCCCGTAGCGATGCGCGATTAGCGCGAAGCGTTAATCGTGCATCGAAAACTGCCTCAGAATTTCATTCTGGGCCTCCGAAGCCTCAATTTTGCACTTGCGCATTTTTTTTACGGATGACGTCAGCGGTACGGTGGATGACGTCAACAGTGGGACCCTCTTATATGGTGATGACGTCAGCAGGGTGACGTGGCAGTACGGTAGGGTGATGATGTGGCAGTACAGTGGCAGGCCGACGCAGGCAGGAAGGGGTGAGGTGGCAGTGATGTGGCGGGTGCCACGGCAGGGTGACGCGGTGCTTACGTCACCCAAGGCGAGGGCGGTTTGTTGTTTCGGGTGCACCGCTTTTGCGCCTGGGCGGTTAGGGGGGGCTCCGCCATAGCTAGGAGGGCGACGCGTGGCAGGAGTACGACGATAAAACCACCGATCTCCCGGGTGCTAACCCTCGACAGCTCGGGGGATGAAAATACCCGCCCACCGTAGATCACGGGCGCTGAAGATCTGACAGCTGGCGGATAAGGTAAGTCGGTGGAAGGATAAGGATGGGGCCCCACACGCCAATTATTTTAATTTTTAATCCGGTGGGGGTAGGAAACTTTAGAAAAGTGGGTTTTTTGGGGTTAATTTTGTGCGGGGTTAGATATTTGAATGTGGGGCTTTTAGGAGAAAGGGTGGAGCATGGGTTTTATGCATTGGAAGAAGAAATTTATGCCTTGGAATGAGTCCAAGGGCACTGCAAAGGGGGTTTTATACATTAGAGGAGGGACTTAATGCATAGGAAGGGGTCCTTTGCATTGGGAGTTTGAGACAGGAGGAGGGCTCTTACTAAGTTTCAGATAAACTTAGCAATTCCCAAGTGTTACTTTATGGTTATTTTTCAACCAGGGGGAGGGGATAAGTATATAGGGGAGTTATTAACATATTTTTAGTAGGGGAAGGGGAGATAGATAGGGAGCTATATAGTAAAGTTAGTAGTTAATATGACAATGATGAAGAAAGCGCTAAGTATGTGAAACTTAGGCTATTAAGGGGAAAATGATTCATAGAGGAGGTGAACATTCCTTATGTAAAGTAGATCTTTACCAAGGCAAATTGATATGAAAATGATGAAACTAAGAGATATCAAGCAAATCTTGACCTCTTTGGGGAAGTTAGTCAATGATTTGGGGAATAAGGAAGAAGGGGGAAGTTAGTTATGCCTTGCTTGAAGTCCTTCAAATGGAAACTACCTGATAATTATGATTTGAATAGATATGACACTTGAAAACATGAAATTGATCACAAATCAACATTCTGCAACCTAAAAACTACCTACCCAGCCTACTTACCTAGCATTTTTTCTTCTTTTTGGTTTGGGTGCACTGAGACTTGTAGACCCAACTTTTCAACCTTTTCTTTTTCTGTCCTCCTATCTACATCTACACTTATTTCATCCAGGGCTCAGATTAGGCTGTTGAGCACCCTTGCTTCTCTACCTATCTAGGAATCTGCCAAGATTAAGCTGTTTGGACAGATGGTGATTCTCTATATTCTAAAACAAGAAATTGAAACCTAGGGAGACCAAGAGTAAACTGTTTGGACCTCCCTTTAACTGAAGATTGTTCAAAAATGGAATAGTACATCAAAATTGGAACACAACAGTGGCACTTGAACTGGTACATTCTCATGGCATCCTTCTTTGGCTTCTGTAGAAAATATGGAACATTGCAGCATGCAAAGAATGACATATTTGCATGTAAAAATGTCAATCATGAAAGATGAGTAACCTGCTGCAGTGGGAGGCTAGCAGTGGCTCCACTTGGAGATGGCTTTTCCTTGTGAAAAGTCAAGAACACCAGGTCAGACTGCCTTGATCTTCTATTGTTGCTGTAGATTGAAATTTCATAGTGTTGCCTATTAGATAATTGGAAGTTTGGAATGAGAACAACACTTTCCCTCAACTGAATTGCTTGTGACCTATATAGCACTGCCTGCTTTCTTCTGCGTGCTCTATCATTCGGACTGTTAGACAAAATAAAACAAAATGCTGATATATACAAACTTTTTGTACATAAATGATGATGCTGGGTTAACTTTAACAAAAGGGATCATGATAATGCTTTAACATTAGGCCATTTACAGGGCCCTCTTCAGCGGTGCTACCAACTTCAGATTTGAGGAAATATGTGTTGTTGCCTTGCACTGTGCTAATAATGAATGGACCTTTCGTAAGAAAATCGAATTTTGCATGTTTTCCTTTGTCTTCTATTCGTGAATCCCACCTTAGAACTTTGCTGCCAACACATAAATCCTCAGCCTTCGCCCCTTTATCAAACATCTTTTTGAGCTTCTCCTGCAAAATCTGAGCTCTGTCACACACTTGCTCTCTGGTTTGCTGAAGGTGAATGGTCTGATTAATGCTTCTTTGAATGTCATTTGGTTCAGCCTGAATCTCCTGTAATAGTTTGATAGTAGGAATGCCCAAAGATGAAGGAAATCTGACTTCCATGCCATATACTAGCTCATAAGGGCTCATCCCAATGGATTTCTTGGTTGAAAGTATGTCTGCCCACAGGGCATTTGTGATCTTCCTATGCCAATTCTTTTTTTTCTCTTCCAGCACTTTATTTATGATGTTGATGAGGCTTTTATTGGATGATTCGGCCAGGCCATTACCTTGAGGATAGTAGGATGAAGAGTGGCCCAAGGTAATGTGAAATTTATGGCAGAAGTTGATCATCTTTTTGGATTTGAAGGGAGAAGCATTGTCAGTAATGATTTTCTCAGGGCAGCCAAATCTACAAAGGATATTGTCCTCAAGGAATCGGATAATAGTGGAGTCATTGGCTTGCCTACATGGGATGGCCTCAATCCACTTGGTGAAATAGTCGGTGGTTGTTAAAATCCACTTGTGCTAGCCTGAAGAAGAGGGATGGATTTCACCTATGAAGTCAAGACCCCATTATTGAAAAGGTTGTTTGGTTGAGATAGGCTTAAGGGGCAGAGGCAGCAGTTTTCTTTTTCCTTCAAATATTTGGCATTTGTGACATCAAACAACAAATTTCATAACATCTACAAATAGAGAGGGTCAATAATAACCAGCCCTTAAAATATTGTCAGTAGTGGACTTCCAATATAGATGCCCTCCACAGTCCCCTGCATGGAACTCTTTCATGATGTTGTTAGTTTCATTTATGGTTAAACAGTTTAGCAATATGCCTTCATGATTTTTCCAAAACAGGGCACCATCTAAGACACAGAACTTTGATGCTTTCATTTTTAGAAATCTCTTTTTGGTTCTGGACAACCCTGGGGGAGCACACAGGTTTAACAATACATAGCAAATATCAGCATACCATGGGGATTGTAAAAAGGTTTCACTAATTTGTGGAGTCGCCAGCTCCTGTTCATTGTCCAGCTAGTTGATGTCTAAGGCCTGAAAATTTGTTTCGGACATTAGCTTGGCTAAACCTTGTCCCTTTATCAGCTTGGTGGGTTTTATCTCAATGTCATATTCAAGAATGCTGGCAATCCACTTGCCTCTTTTGCCTTCTAGTCCCTCTTGAGTTAATATGTCTTTTACAACAGAGTTTGGGACATAGGCAATCACATGTGAATACAAAATATAAACTCTGAAGTCTTTGATGGCTTTGACAAGGGCATAGGCCTGCTTTTCCATGATTTGGTATTTCAAGGGTGCATCTCTTAAGGCTCGGGCAAAAATGCGATAGGATTTTCATTTCCTTGATCATCTTTTTGTAAAAGGACCACAGTTATGGTGTGCTCAGAGGCGAAGGAAAAAATGATAAAATCTTTGTCAAATTGTGGGCTTGTGAGCACAGGCATTTGAGTTAAGGAAGCTTTGATACTCTCAAAAGCCTGCTTGGTTTCAAGAGACCATATTACCTTAGCATCCTTTTTTAACATGTTGCTTAACAGACTTATCATTTCAGCTAAATTTGGGATAAATATCCTTAGGAAATTGATCTTTCCAAGGAATGCTTGCAACTCTTTTATGTTTCTTGGGTATGGGATTTGAAGGATTGCTTGAATTATTTTCGGATCAATTATGATATCGTCTTTTGAGATGATGTGGCCTAGAAACTTACCTTCCTCAAGGCCAAACAAGGACTTCTTAGCATTCAAGGAAATGCCATATTTCCTACATGTCATGAAGATCTGCCTTAAATGTTTGAGGTGTTCTTGATCAAATTTGGAGAAAGGGGTTAAGTCATCAAGATAGACAACAAGGAATTCATGGATTTCCTTGGCAAATGAAATATCCATTGCTTTTTGAAAGGTGGCACCAGTGTTTTTTAGCTTGAAAGGCATTTTAACATGCTTAAATGTTCCCCAGGGTGTGGTAAAGGATGTCTTGTCTTGGTCATCTGGGTGAACAAGTATTTGATTGAAACCTAAAAATCCATCTAGTAAAGAAATTCTAGAGGAACCCACTACTCTTTGTACGATGTAGTCCATTTTAGGCAAAGGGTAGTGGTCTTTTAAAGAGACCTGGTTTAAATTTCTTAGGTCTACACACAGTCTGATTTCACCTGATATTTTCCTTGTGGGAACCAGATTGGATAGCCATTCAGAAAATCTGATGGGTGCTATAATACCTGCTTCAAACATTCTATTCACTTCCTTCTCAATGAGGGGAAGAATCATAGGGTTTATTCTTCTAAGTTTCTGCTTGAATGGTTTTTGATTTGGTTTTAAGGGAATGGTATGTTGAATCACTGAGGTGTCATAGGACTTCAAGTCCTCACAACTCCAAGCAAATACATCTTGGAATTCTTTGAACAAATCCACATACTTTGGTTTTTGATCAGGGGGCAGATTTTTGGACAATTTAATCATTTTGGGCTTTTCTGCTGTCCCTATGTTGTGTTCTTCTATAGCAACATCTAAAGGCTCCATTTTTGGCTTTTTGGGCACATTATTGTCATCAAAGATGTCTTCTAATGGAGTAAGGCCAGCAAGCAAAAAGTTATACTTTAGATCAATAAACTCAGCCTCTGCTTTGGCTGCTTGCTCTAAATGCATTTGTTTCAGTTGTTCTATGTTTGAATTGTCAAAAACAGCTGGGTTCAGGATTTGTTTTGCTATTGCAGCTGTTACATCCTGTTGATTTTCATTTGTTTGTTGTTGGGAATCGTTCATGGCCTCCATGTCAATGTTTAAATTTGAAAACTCGCCCTCAAGAGTGAGGAAATTGTTAATGTGGGCATCATTTTCAAATACTTGCCAATCTCTAATATTGTTAGGAACAGCGGGCCTGTGTTTTATCTCAGCAGTAAAATGGTGATTTGGCTCAAAGGGAAGTTTGCATGTGCTAGCAAAAGTGGCTAGGCTGTGTGCATGAATGTTATGGTTTCTAGAAATCTTGGCAAGCTCGGATTCAGCGAAGGTATTAAGTATTTCTGTTGCAACAGTCCTATAGGCCATCATTCTATTGTCATTGGTAACAAAGTTGCCTTTCATCTGTTGTATGATTAGATCGGAGTCACCTAGAATGGACACTTTTGTAGCTCCTAGAACTTTGAGCAATTTTAGGCCTACGAGGAGAGCTTCATACTCTGCCATGTTGTTGGTACATCTAAAATTTAGTCTACAGGCATGGCCTTTTGCATGATTTTCATGTGTATTGTGAATCCATACACCCACCCCTGCTCCTAATTTGTTGACAGAACCATCAAACTCTAAATACCATGTAATTTCTTGCTTTTGGCTTGTATTAAGAGTTTCAGTTATTCTAGGATTGGACAGATCTAAAATTTCTATTTGAGGAGGTTCTTCTTGTTTACTAGCTTCCTTGACTGTTGTGTCTATTTCATGGGCATGGACAACCGGTTCTTCATTTATGCATGTCTCTATCTCTGAAGCTAAAGGCTTCTCATTAGTTGGAGGATTGTTGTCATCATTAAAAAGAATAAATGAATCCATATCAGAATGGATTGAGTAAATTGGAAAATTTTGGGGCTTTTCATCACTACTTACCACATACTTCATGAGTGTTTCTCTGTATAGTCTCTTTGGTTGCCCAAAGATAGAAATAGTGGCATAAGAGAGGTGGAGTTGGAGGGATCCTTGGAGTTTTGCTCCCCGTGATCTTGATAGGAGCATGCCATATTTTGTTGGAATGTCAGCAACTACTACATCCATTAAGATTGTCCTATTGGGAAATTGGACTAAAGACACACAAAGATCTTTGATTAAGCCTAAACACTTGACCTGACTTGAGTTAAAGGAGTATAGATCTTTGTAGGGTCTTGTGACATCAAGGTTTAGCTTTTCCATTACAGCTTTGGGCATAAGATTGTGTGAGGCACCTGAGTCAAACATAGCATTGTGCAAGATTTTGTCATGTATGTGTAGACTGACATAAAAGGGTGGAACAGATCCATATATTTTTTTTCCATTAACTTCTGGACCAAACAGCAGCTCAGGGGTATCATCTAAAACATTTACATCATCCTTGATCTCTAGCATTTGAAGTGACCTTTGAATTTGTTGCCTATACACATCATGTTTGGCAAGTTCTAAGAGGGGGATGGATATTTTAAGTTTTCCAAACTCTGCTTCTAAATTAAATGGTTTTTCCAATGGAATCTTTGCGTTACTAGTAGCAGATTTCTCCTTTTCAAGAATACTTTCTGTGTTTTCCTTTTGACTGTCTGCGTTGTGGTGAATGACACCTTGTGGTATTTCTATTTTGGGAAGGTTTTGTGGAGAGCTGTTCAAATTTTCTTTTGAGGAAGAAGGAGGCAGAGGCTGAGTAATAGGAGGTTGTATGTCTGTTATGTCCTCTACAGTCACTTGGTGCAGTTTTGGGATAGAACTATCAGTTGGTTCTGTTATGAAAACCTTGCCTTTAGTCTTGTTGGGATGTTTGCTGTCCTTTCCTTTGGTTGGTGCAGGGACTTCAATGGTTCTTGTTCTCAGCTTATATTGTTTGTGGACCTCATATAAAGTAGAATCATAGCCTTGTTTAAAGTCAAAAGACTCTCCCGTCTTGGTCTGAAATTGTTTTACAACAGGATAGTCTTGGTCTTCTTGAGTCAGAAAAATTTGTTGCTCATTTTTTGAATCTATTAAGTTCATGTGAGTCTCCTTTGTTGGCTCACTGGATGTGGATGCCTCTGCGTAGTTTTCTTGGAAATGAGGCCTAATATCATGGTCAGGACTAGATCTACCAGCGTTTGTGTTCTAATCCTTCCTGAAATTTGGGTTCCTTATGGTGTTGGGCTGTTGTCCTTCCCATGATGATTTCCTCTCAACACTCTCTACTCTGTCTCCCAGCCTATGCATGCCACTGATAATCGCATCTAGTTTCTGGTCTAAGGCTGAGGGTTCTTCCTTAAAGGTAGTTCTTCTCTCAGTTCTAGCTCTGTTTCTTTTGGCAATTAGATTCGCCTCCACACTAATAGCAACATTTTTCATTTTTGCAAGACATTGAGGGGCTCTTTCCCTTAACTGATAAGCCATTTCAGCATCAAAACCATCAGGGAATTTGTACAAAGCAAGATCAGGTGGAGGTCTTAAGTTCTATGGTATTGCATTATAAACATTATTGAACCTTGCACATTAGTCCAAAACAATCTCCTGAGGGCCTCTGTTGATAGTGTCATACTCAGATAATATGTGCAAGGGGTCTTTCTTTTTCTCCCATCTATTGATAAATGACTGATATAAGGCTTTAGGATCTGCTATGGAATTGGTTGGGAGTGCTCTAAACCAAGTCCTAACATCACCTGTCAAACTTTAGACAAAAATCTTCATTCTCACACTATCATCGTCAATGTCATAACTCTCAAAATAAGTAATTTTAGTCTAGTAATCCTGAGGCATAGCCCCAGGATTTGCAGGCAGCTGTAAAGGTGCACATCTATTAGCCATATTAATAGGGATAAGTGGAACAATAGGGATAAGTGGAACGACAGGGACAAGTGGAACAACAGGGACAAGTGGAACAACTGGAGTAACTGGGATAATCAGAGTAGAAGTAGTGCTATTTGTAGTGAATGGAGGTGTGGAAACAGTGTTTGGAGAAGTAGATGATGAACAAGGGGAAGTAGGGTTTGAACGAAATAAAACTTTGACAAGGGTTGAAAAAGGGCTATGTTGAACTGTTTCAGGACTAGAAGCAGTCAAACCTTCTTGTTTCTCTTGTTTTCTAAGGATCTTAGGAATTATATTGGGGTTTTCAAAACCGGCTGGGGGATTTGCGTCTGGATTTGATCTTGTATGACGCGAATGCTTTTTGGGAGCCAGCTTCTAACTTGTTTTTTGGGAATTTTTCTAACAATACAGGTTAAACAGAAACTTTTAAAGGTCAGTTTCTTTCTCTGCGGAGCTTCAGACAGGTTTTGTGAGATTATCTGAGGAAGTTCCCCAGTGGAGTCGCCATTATGTTATCACTCAGGTTGTCCCTAAGCTCCTAAAGGGATACGGCCGAGGTAACCACAAACCAATCTTTGGATTGCAGGTTCTAGCCCACTTGCAATCAGATAGGGCTCTCTCTTGATGATTTAGCTTTTTTGATGATGATTTTAGGCTAGTTATTGGGTTCAATGGATTTTGTTTATGTTTGGATGGTTTTTGGATGGAACGAGAATGCTTTCAGGCAGAGAGGCATGCATAGAGTGACAAGTTTCAAACCATTGGGCATGGAGTCAAGGAGTAGGACTGCAGGTATGCTTTCTTGATCACAAGAGGAAAATGGAGCAAGGTAGCTGCACATGAAACAACCTTCAAGCTAAAGAGATGGAGTGAAATGTAAGGAATGAGAGGCAATTAAGAATCTCTCAATCAGCTTAATAGAGGGAAGGAAAATGAGCTCTATCTAGGGGCAGTTAAGAATCCCTGGATAACTATCATACATGGTGAATTAGGGCAAATATGAGCCATGTGGAATTCATATTTATGCCTAAAACAGATGAAAAACATAAAGAACAACATAAATTGAGCAAAGAATGCAATTAAACAAGTTCTAAGCTAATATTTCTTTCTGTTGTTTAGATAATGATTTATGAATGGAAAACAGAGGTAAGAAGCACTTATTGGGTCATGTACCAGCACAAGAATTCCATAGTCACTCTTCAACCATTAAACACAGTAAGTAATTCATTCTCCAAGCTCGTAAGCATTCTTTGATTATAGAAATTCTCAGATATACAGTGCAAGTCTTTGTTTAAGCAAAACATCCAACCAACAAGAACCAACCCTCATTACATTGTTCAGGGCGGTCTTTATAGGTAAAATATCCAAAAGTATTTATTGCAGCTGACCTAAAAAGGTTTGCGGGAAAAGCCTTTAAACCTAAACTTGTGCTAAAATTAAATGCAAGTAGATATCTCTTAAGCTGCGCCAGAGGCACCTGGATCAAAATGAGTTAATATGGTGTCCTTGGTGACCTGGTGCAGTGCTTCTGCAATAACTGTGCTTTGAGCTTTGGTCCACTGATCTCATGTGAGTTTGATGTGCAGTAAGTGTGATTTGAGAGCTCTTTAATGGCATCTATTGTTTTGTTGACTTTGCTGGAGGGTTCTTTAATGCTTTATCTACTTCGGGCCGCTAATATATCTTCATTGATACACATTGCCACATCCTGATACCCTTTGACATAAATATTGGTTTAACTTTTTCTCTGATACTCTTTAATGCCTGAATCGGGCCTCTCTCTTTCTGTTGATACGCTAAAAACCATTAAATCGGGCCTTTCCTACCATTTTCGGGGCAAAAACGACTGAGGAATCAAAAGATTCCCCAATTTGACCCATTTCCCATAGTGATGCGCGATTAGCAATAAGCGCTATTCGCGCATAGAAAACTGCCTCAGAATTTCATTCTGGGCCTCCGAAGCCTCAATTTTGCACTTGTGCGTTTTTTTTATGGATGACATCAGCGGTACGATGGATGACATCAACATGACGTCAGCGGTACGGTGGATGACATCAGCATGACGTCAACAGTGGGACCCTCTTGTACGGTGATGACGTCAACATGATGACATCAACAAGGTGACATGGTAGTACGGCAGGGTGATGATGTGGCAATACGATGGCAGGCCGACGCAAGTAGGAAGGGGTGAGGTGGCAATGATGTGGCGGGTGACACGGTAGGGTGATGTGGTGCTTATGTCACGCAAGGGGAGGGCAGTTTGTGGTTTCGGGCGCACCGCTTTTGTGCCTGGCCGGTATCGGCAGGGGGGCTCTGCCACAGCTGGGAGGGCGATGCGTGGAGGGAGTACGACGGTAAAACTGTCGATATCCCAGGTGCTAACCGTCGACAGCTCGGGGCATGAAAATACCCGCCCACCGTAGATCGCAGGCGCTGAAGATTTGACGGTTGGCGGATAAGGTAAGTCAGTGGAAGGATAAGGACAAGACCCCATGTGTCAATTATTTTAATTTTTAATCCGGCG
The DNA here is from genome assembly GCA_000404065.3 of Pinus taeda. NCBI lineage: Eukaryota > Viridiplantae > Streptophyta > Pinopsida > Pinales > Pinaceae > Pinus > Pinus taeda. The sequence continues at coordinate 37,151 of APFE030560108.1, forward strand.
GGGGTAGGAAACTTTAGAAAAGTGGGTTTTTTGGGGTTAATTTTGCGCGGGGTTAGATATTTGAATGTGGGGCTTTTAGGAGAAAGGGCAGAGCATGGGTTTTATGCATTGGAGGAAGAAATTTATGCCTTGGAATGAGTCCAAGGGCATTGCAAAGGGGGTTTTACACATTAGAAGAGGGACTTAATGCATAGGAAGGGGTCCTTTGCATTGGGAGTTTGAGACAAGAGGAGGGCTCTTACTAAGTTTCAGATAAACTTAGCAATTCCCAAGTGTTACTTTGTGGTTATTTTTCAACCAAGGGGAGGGGATAAGTATATAGGGGAGTTATTAACATATTTTTAGTAGGGGAAGGGGAGATAGATAGGGAGCTATATAGTAAAGTTAGTAGTTAATATGACAATGATGAAGAAAGCGCTAAGTATGTGAAACTTAGGCTATTAAGGGGAAAATGATTCATAGAGGAGGTGAACATTCCTTATGTAAAGTAGATCTTTACCAAGGCAAATTGATATGAAAATGATGAAACTAAGAGATATCAAGCAAATCTTGACCTCTTTGGGGAAGTTAGTCAATGATTTGGGGAATAAGGAAGAAGGGGGAAGTTAGTTATGCCTTGCTTGAAGTCCTTCAAATGGAAATTGCCTGATAATTATGATTTGAATAGATATGACACTTGAAAACATGAAATTGATCACAAATCAACATTTTGCAACCTCAAAACTACCTACCCAGCCTACTTACCTAGCATTTTTTCTTCTTTTTGGTTTGGGTGCACTTAGACTTGCAAACCCAACTTTTCAACTTTTTCTTTTTCTGTCCTCCTATCTACATCTACGCTTATTTCATCTAGGGCTTAGATTAGGCTGTTGAGCACCCTTGCTTCTCTACCTATCTAGGAATCTACCAAGATTAAGTTGTTTGGACAGATGGTGATTCTCTATATTCTAAAATAGGAAATTGAAACCTAGGGAGACCAAGATTAAACTGTTTGGACCTCCCTTTAACTGAAGATTCTTCAAAAATGGAATAGTAGATCAAAATTGGAACATAGCGATGGCACTTGAACTGGTACATTCTCATGGCATCCTTCTTTGGCTTCTTTAGCAAATATGGAACATTGCAGCATGCAAAGAATGACATATTTAGCATGTAAAAATGTCAGTCATGAAAGATGAGTAAGCTGCTACAACAGGAGGCTAACACTAGGTACGACCATATGGTAAGCCTGTATTGTAATTTGGAAAGGCACATAAGATGGAAGGCAATATCCTGCCAGTTGACTCCAATCAAAGGAAGTGACTAAACTACTCAGAGGGGGTGTCATCGGAACGTGAGAGCTGCTCTCTTTCTCTATGGGAATAGGAGAACTACTCTCATGCACCTTAGGGATGGGAGGATTTCCCTCTAGTTCATTTGAAACTGAAGAAACCAGAAGAACCTGAGCAGTATGAGGTTCACTCTCTACTGGAAAGGTACAATTAACTGAAGGAAAAGCCAAGTCTATAGGCTTCTCAACCAATGGTTGGTCAAGAACGGATGCATGAGACTCACTTTCAGAGAGAGTGGGGTTGACGAAATATGACTTTTGGTCAATCACTAGATCAATTAGTGAAGGATGAGGGGAAAGCTTTCGATAACTAGCAGGAAGATGAGGCTAGGAAACTATAAGGTTTTCCAAAACTTTGGAAGCTTCATCCATAAGAAGAAAAAGGTGAATGGGATTATTACCTTCACACAAATTACAGGGAAATTTTACTTTTCCTTTTTTTCATGGGATTTACAAGTTGAAGGCTTATCACCAACATAATCTCCAGAGGCCGATGACAAAGGTCGATGTGAACCTATAGACCACACTTCTAATACCTTGGGAATACAAGGACAATTCTGAAGAAGGTGGTCACCCTTACATAACATGCAAGGGAATTTTACTTTCCGACGTTGGTTGGAAGATTTTCCTACATCAGTTACATTCCTAGCAATTACTACTTGGTTTCCCCCTTGCTTATTTTTCTTCTTCTTCTTTGTCCTCTTCTTCTTCTTCTTAGCTTCCTAGTTACTAGAATCTAGACTTTCACCAGGTGAAGAGGAAGAATGAGGTGAATAAATAGGCGAAGAAGGGAAGGGGTCCAATTTAGGATCAACATGAGGTTGATGTTGTTCAGGTCGAGGAGAACTTGGTTGAAAAATAGTTTGGACACTCAAAACCATCGTGGTCAAAAATAACCAAACTCGTAGGCCAATGGTCAATCTAGGAAGGGACAACGTTGCCATATAAGGAGCACCAGTATTTCCAAAAGAAGGAAAAGGACTAGGATTCCCATTAGAGGGGTTTCCTTGACTGGTAGACTCAGGAAATTTTTTCATTGGTATCAACCTAAGATCTACTAAGGATTATTTCCACATGAAGGATTTTTTTTCCGTGGTCAATTAATTTTACAATTTGAAACAAAAACTTTGCCTTTTCATGTTTTAAGAGTCGACAAAAGGACAAAAAGGTGACTCTAGTCACTTTCAATAGTTTGCGAGCTTGAAAGGACAAGGTGCTCGATGATATTTTCAAATTTAGAGAGTCAGAAAAGATCAAATGACTGCTTAGGTGAATCTAGGTAAAAGGAGTACCAAGTAACCATGAACTGCAATACACACCTTAGTCAATAAATTGACCAAGGACTTGACGTACGTGCACGAAATCTCCTCGAATGTTGTGTTCGATGTATCACATTTACAGGGTGGCAGACTTGGTTTCCTATAGATAAATGATTACAACCTAGAGGGATCTCCCTGTATGGGTAGCACAAGTTCATGCTAGCGTTGTCTAATGCCAAAGAGAATGACAATTGCTAAGTTTTAAGACGTTGAAACACATCTCTAACCTAGACCACTAGATATGATTGCTAATGTTTAAAATGATCCTTAGGTTAATTGATAGATTTTAAAGTTTATCTTCAATTATGTTTTAGTTTTGGGCTCAAAACGATGTCATCTAAACACCTATGATGCAACTATATGAGAAAAAAAAGCTTATTTCTATGAAAGGCAGACTAATCAAGGGAAGAAATTCCAATCAATATTGCATCAATCAAAATGCATCATGCAAAAAGACTTCCACTAACTTTCACTTTCATCTTCCAAATGCAAAATGTGAAACTGAAATCTAGTCTTTCATTTCACTAAATGCAATGCCAAAAGTAAAAGATGATTTCCAGTTTTCACTATCCTAAATGCAACTTTTTTGAAATCAAAATGGTTTTAATTTACAAATATGCACTTATAGGAATTATTATTTTCTTCTTGTTTTGAATGATTTGATGCACCTAATAGAGTCTTTAGCTTTCAATCACTGAAAATTGTGATCTATTCCCAATGATGAATCTCGAAAAATAACTTCTCAATGCAACTAATCTAATGCATTTTCACGAAAAGTAAATTTTGAAATACAAGCTAAAACAGATGCAAAACAATGTTTTCAATGATTTCTATAGAAAACAACACTCAACAAATCAAAAAAACAAACATCTCAATGACACCAACAAGAAAAAAATGATGACCAATGACTAGAAACCCTAGAATTCAGTCAAAGTTCACTTTGAAGCCAACGAGATAAATTTTCCAAATTAATCAAGGAAATTAATCAAAACATGGACAAATCCAAGCATACAGGATAGGAAAAGACCTTAGGGGCTAAGACGCATTAGATTCTAAGGAAGAAATCTTAAAAATTTTCATATTCAAGGATCATCGCTACTTTACATACCCAAACCCGCAATTATCACTACTTTGCATAGGCAAACCCGCAATGGCATCACTACTTTGTATAGCAAAATTAGTGATGATTTCAACACAACCAAAAAATGAAGAATTTTTTTTTATCGCGGTTGTAAAGGTAAAAACCATGATGCCATTGCAACTGTAAAGGGTAAACCCATGATGGGCGAGGAATATGGGAAAAAAATAAAAATATCCCAAGAAAAGATCTAGATTTAGCACTCTAAGGCAATAACCAGTTATGGCATACATGTAGATTGATTCAAACAAGTCAAAAAATCGATGGTTGGTTAAACTAGACAAAAAAATCAAGGTGAAAGAATGGAAGGAAAGGGTCATAGGGTCCCCAGTGGAGTTGTCATTTTCTTGACAAGGTTAATCCTCTCTACTGACATATATGATTCCTCTAGCCCAATGAGTGGGTCTAGCAACTGAAAGGACAATCAACTAGATATTTTCCTAGATTATGATGAAAAATAGAACAAGAGAGAAGGCCTACCTTTCTTTGATTCTAATCCGATTTCCTTGTTTGAAATCCTCAAACTTCTTGTGTCAAGGCCTTCTTCCTGCTTCCTTCAGTGCTTATGTACCTGCACAAACGACCAAGAGACAACAAAGCATGCCAAAACCAATAGCAATTCCAATAATAATATATTTGGCTAATCAAGGTGTTAGGGTCCTATCATTTATAGGAGCTCAAGGTGATTGAGCACTTCACAGTTTGTAGGTTTCAAATTGTTCATAGATTTCAATATTCAATTGATTTCACCAAAAAAAGGAGAAAAAAAAATGAAATGAAAAGAGGGTATATAAAAAAAGAAGAAGAAGAAGAAAAAGAACAAAAGAAAACAAAGAAGAAGAAAAAAAATGAAAAACCCCAAATGTTGTTCAAATCATATAGTCTAAGCATGATTGAACAAATTTCAATTTATGTTGATAGGTTAGAAAATAAATATCTACCAAACAGTTTAATCTTGGAAAATCAGTAGCTAGGTAGAAATAAAATTGGTTCAACTGTTTAATCTGGACCAAGGGGAGAAATAAGTGATAGAGTAGGATAGAATTAAAAAGAAAAAGAGAGAGAGAGAGAGAGATAAAAAGAGAAAGGGTATGCAAGTCCAAGTGCACCTTACAAATGAAAAAAGAAAAAATGCTAGATTAGGCGAATAAGGGTAGGTAGATTGAAGAAAATTCAAGGAAAGAAAAAGACATGAAAATTTCTTTTAAAGATTAGAAGACATATCCCAATGTTTTCCTAAGGTTGGAAGAAATATCCTATTGTCTTTCTAAAATTAGGGGAAGAAATAACAAACAAGGGGTCTTACATTATTTTTATATTATTACCCCCTAACTTTACTCTATGCCCATATTTGCCTATAGTCTACACCCCTCATTTATTCCTTACACCATCACATAATCACATGTCACATCCTATCTAATCTACCCACAATCTATCACCACATCCTCACACACTTCATCTGATCCAATGACCTTCATTCTTTTCCGGCCTCCCTTCACCCTCCGAAAGTTATTCCTGATGAAGGGGGTCCAAAGTTAGCAGTTTCCAATCGCTTACGTGTCACACCCTGTTACCGGGAATAGTGTCCACTCGGATTTTGCTATTCCCACTAAGACTGGTAGCTATCTTAGAAACAAACAAGTAAAGTCTATTTTCACTTTCCTTTATGAAAATAGATAAGAGGAGAACCAAGGAGACCAACCTTAGTCTTGCGCTTGATTTCCTCTCCTTCCTGATAGAGCTTTGCCCCTTCTTCTTCGTCTGCCCAGCTTCAAAGAGCACCTATGGAATCATAGCAACATGCTACTATTGAAGAAAAAAGATCTATATTCATAAATAACATAGGATCATATGTGCGTTAACCATACAAATGCATCTATAAACAAGTACACAAGAATATGGAGGAAAACTTGAATAGCTTTATTAAGATGAAAAGTAGCAAGAAGATTATAACCATATGTTCTGACCCAGCATCATCCTTCAGCTAGAAAGCCCTTCTTCACCTCAAGTAAAGCTTAGATCACCCAACACTATGAATGTACACCAGAAAACCAATAGCACTTCTCTATAAGATACAAAATTCCAGCCTCTGGATCTCTGTGATGTGGGATCCATATATAGATGATTATAGCGAGGTGAGTCATCTTCTGGGATCTTGATTAGTGTCCTCTCTTTGATAGTTCCTACTTCCACTTGGAGAATGATGATCTCTTACTCATCCCTGGTCAAAAACAGAGAGGCAAGTGTTAGAGGGGAAGCTTCTAGATGATTCCATGATCTTCCACCTTGCATTTTGTCCCTGCCATTTGTCCATTCCCAACCATCGCACCCTACAGAGGATCAATTTAGTATGCATCACACCTTGTACACTAGGAAGGTGATATGCATCACACACTCTGCACTAGGTTTTCTGTATGGTCCAGTTTTGACCATTTATGAGCAGTTTTTAGTGGAGAACTTCTGGGAGATGATGTAATCAGCTGACCTTGTTCCTTTAGGTAGTGAAGCAACACTTTTAGGGACTTAGGAGCCCTCATTTTATGGACATTTATGATTGGGGTTGAAGTGCCCAAAAATGTCTATAACAGTTGCCCCTAAAGCATGAGGTCATTAATCTTTTTGATATCGGGTGAAATGCTTTACTATGAGGATCCGAAGTTTTGTCGAGCTGGGAGGCAACCTGTAATAAGATACAATACAATACATTATTTTGACAACATTTTTTCATGATCTAGCTAAGGCGGGCATTCTCATGCTCAGCTTTATAAATTCATTTTCATGTACATAGGACAGACAATCATCTGTGTGGCAGACTGATGATTTGGACTCATCATGCTTTGATTTGGATGATCATTTGTTCGGAAATGATGTACATTTGATGTCTTTATATTCCTGAATATATCACAGCCCGAATCGATGAAACTAGATCCGGGGTCTTCAAAACTCGTTCAATCTTCACTCGGAGTACAAGTTGATCCATGTGAAAAAATGTTCTAGATTCGAACATGGAAAGACATTGCCTGATTACTAGCCAATGATGTAAGCTGTTAACAGGCGTGAGAGGAATCACCAATAATGACAATGACCCTCAAGGTACTACAGTACAATTCATGTGGTGTGAAAAACGACTTGGCGTCGAACACCACGTAAAATCTCTCGGTCGAAGGCCATTGATGTGAACTTGTCGCCGAAAGTGAGAAACTTTCCATTGAGGCATGCAAGCTTCAAAGTACTGAAATCCTAAGTCAACTTCTTGGATAATGGGCTAATGTCGACAAGAAGAGGCCCCTCGTAGGAGGGCCTTAATGAATCCCACATCAACGACACAGAACAAAGCAAATGATTTTGGAGGTGAAAACAATCTGACAATACAAGTTTCAGGGTGGCGATCATGAAGGAATGGAGCATGAATGTATTGCAGTGGGTGAGACACAGGTGAATTGTCTGAATGACTTCTCTTGAACATATCGGTGACACTGACGATGGATTGGTAGCATTAACCCCAAAGATGGATGGTGTGATGGACCAATGGTGATATCCAGTGAACGGAACAACCCAACCTGGCATGGATGCGAAAGCAAAGTGTCATGTTCAAGAACGACTTGCTACCAATAAAGCTTTTTCAATTTTTCTTCCCAATTTTCCCCAATCATTGCTGACCAGTACCTCTTTATTTTTGTCAAGCTTGAGGAGGATAACATATGCTTGTTCTATAATCCGCCCTTCGGGCGAACCTGTCACTATATTTTAGCGAGCCTAGCGATAGTGAAACTCGTTCTCGTGCATTTGGACGAGTTTGTCACTATTCGGTTTTCACGAGTTTAACGACAAACATAATTCGGTCCCTTTCAATTTTAGAGAGTCTGAAAGGAACATAAAGGAGACTCCAATGATTCCTTTTCGTCATATAATCCCTTAAGTCAGAAAAAGCGTAAAATAATACAAAAGGGATGAATTTTCGATAGTTTTAACGAGCCGAACAAGACAAGTGCTAGATCTTTTTGTGTAATAATCCCTCAGGTCAAAAGATTAAAATCTAGAGGAGGGATAGCACTTCCGATGAATTTAACGAGTCGGAGAGGCCAATCGCTCAGCAATCTTTTCATTTTTTACGAGTCAGTTGAAAAGACCTTAAAGGAGACTTGTTTTCGAGGAACGAGTGATGTTTCGAGTAGCAACTGATTCCAGGTAAGGTTTGGAATTTTCCAATCACGGCAATGTCACAAGGATGGCTAATAGAATCACTCTTCACAGATGTTCCTCGAAGGGGTAAACAATCATATGGGTGTGAATGATCGGCTAAAAAACAGAGTGGAGGTGATGATGAGAACACGACCAAGGATCAAAAGTTGGCGATAAGGCATTCACAATGGTTATTTACCGATTCATTTTTTAATGAGCTTAAATGCTGGGGGAAACATTTGCTCATGACTTATGTTTATTTGTTAACGAGCTTGAACTATGCGCTAAAACTACTCTTGGCGGGTTTATTTTTTAACGAGCTTGAACCCTGTGGTAACACTGCTCGCCAGTCATATGATAAGGATGTCTCATTCAAGATGCTATTTTGAAGGGGCTTACATCTTTAAAGCTTTGCCCCAAATCCTTTCTTTATGCAAGCTAGGAAACGACTAGCCTTACAGGTTTAAAGGGTTAGAGGTCCTACAAATTTAAAAAATAAATAGTTGCTCTTCGCTTGCACACAGAAAGGTTTGCATGCCCCCAAGTATAGCGAAAAATTTCCAGGTTACCATGAAAGTTTCATCTGCGTAGTAGATAGAAAGCTTCCTTGGCGATGTCTACCAAAATAGACAAAGAGGAGTGGTGCAACCGCATGCCACTCAGCATAAATTTAACGAAGGTATCTTATTCCAGCCTAATCCCATTCCTATAAGGATGGGTGTGTCATACTAGTCATATATCCCTCGCGGAAATCCACTCTATACCCAAGGTTTTCCTGTCGAAACAAACTAGGGTGCATGCCCCCTGGGTTTCAGTCACATCCTCTTGAATCACTCGCGCTCATCAGGTGGACGGACTGGAGATCGATGAGACATTCCTTACGTGAAAAGACCATTTAGGGATGGCATTTGACTATTTGCGATGTGTGAACCGGGGAATGACATTTGATCTACGAGTTTGACCATTCTGGCTTCGTGCGGAAAACACATTACTCTAAAGAGTGAGGAGACGATGGCTCCCATGCAATAAATATAGTCGCATCCAAGGAGTAGATTATAATCCAAGGGTCCTTGAACTACCATCACGTTCATGTGAACGGTTTTCCTTCTCAATGTAATGGGCACGTTTGGAAGGACCCCTAAAGGTCGACTAGTTCCTTTGTCGAAGCCTGTTAGATTTCTCATTTCAAGCAAAAGCGATGGCGAACCAAGCGCGTTCCAAGCATTTGAGGAAAGGATACTCACAGAAGCCCCTTCATCGAGGATGGTACCAGCCATGACCATTATGTAAACTTGTACAATGATTCTGAATGGTACACTAGCTGGTAAGCGGGGTCTGCCTAGTAGATTCCAGTCAAAGGAAACGACTAGGTTGCTTGGTGGTGGGACCAAATAGAAGGCCGGATATGACTCTAATGAACTTCCTTCCTGCGATAAAGGAATGGGAGGACTACCCCCAAGTTCATCAGAGTCTACATTGATGAAAAGAATTTGAACGGTGTTGTTCTCTTTCTCTTCAGTGATGGTATCATTCGAAGATGAGCACTCTGAAGGCAAGATCGGGTCAACTGTCGTCTCGACCTTTTGACTTTCGTCTGGTATGGATTGAGAGGGTTCATTTTAAATTATAGACGCTTCGGCCGACAACAATGATGGGCCAGCTGGATTTTCAACTAGTGGAGGACTTGACAAGAGTTTTTTATATCCAGGAGGAAGCTGTAGCAGTGAAATAGGACGGTCATCCAAAAATCTTTTAGCCTCGTCAAGGAAGTGACAACCGTGGACGGCGTGATTGCCTTCACACAACTTACAAGGAAATCTAGGATTCCTTTTCTGTCCATGTGCTTCACTTTCACTGGTTGATGGTGTGCATTCAACATGATCGTCAGAGGTTTATGCCACCGCATTGTGCAAACGAGGAGACCAGTCCCTTAAGATCCGGGGGATGCAGGGACAATCTCGGTGATAATGGTCTCCATTGCAAATGACACAAGGAGATTTAGGTTTTGACGGTGTGGTGTGAGGAATTTTGCTAGATGATGCTTGGTTTCCCCCTTTCGATTTTGGTTCCTTTTTCTTCTTTTCCTTTTTCTCTTCCTTCTTCTTCTTCTTCTTAGTCACTTGAATTTTAGCTTTATCGGCTCTATCAAGTGAAGAGGAAGGAGGAAAGGGAGAATTAGATGAACTAGAAGGTTGGGAGGCAACTCTAGTGTCATCTATTTGCTGACTTGACTATTAAGGAATTATGGGATTTTGAACGACAGAAGTAGAGAAGAGCCAGACAGGCAAACCAATTGTCAATCTTGGAAGTGACAAAGTGGCTATATGGGGTGCACCAACATCTCCCCAAGAGGAGAAGGGACTAGGATTTCCTCCAAGGGGAAATCCTTCGTTGGTAGACTCCATTTTCTCAACCTAAAGACCAACGAGGGAATTTGTGATGTTATTCCGATTAAAATAATTTTTTAGACGCTTTGACACAACTTGTTTTTTCAATTTTAAAGAGTCGAGAAAAAACAAAAGAGGACTCTAGTCGCCTTCGATTTTTATTGAGCCTGAAGTGACAAGTGCTCAGAGGACCTTTTCCTTTAGGAGTCTGAAAAGGAGCAAATTTGACTTCTATGGAGATCTAGGCAGAGGGGATTACCAAACCAATCGCAAAACTACATAATACTTTTTACAGTACGGTAGTCAATCTTCCCGAATGCTGTGTTCAGTGCATTGCGATCAATAGGGTGGCAGACACAGATTCCTAAGAGTAAAGGATGCAGCCTATTGTGGTCTCCCAAAATATACTCGACGGTACGTGGGATCACAAGTCCGTATTGGCACTTGCTGTCTCAGAGTGGAGGAATCACCCAACCAACAATGAAAACAACAGTTACCAGGTTTTACAATGCCGGAATACTTCTCTAGCCTAGACCTCTAGATGTGGTGTGTTAGGTTCCAAAGCGTTGTTAGATTCATTAAATTTATTTAAAGTTGATCTTACTTAAAAATTTTCCTTTCAGGTTCACCGCGTGATGTGTATACAATTCCTAAAATACAGTCTAAGATGATAAACAAACGTGTAGTCTTCTTTTGGCAATGAAAATCCTAGCTACTAAGGAAAGAAAGTTAAGAATCTTTCTGCAAAGAGCACAGAGGACACGCTAAATGCACTATCCTAAATCAAACCAAGCAGTCAAAATACAAATGCACATGCATGTATTTGTTTTCAGCCTTCTTAATGTATGAATGATGATAAGAACACTATGTGAAAATCTAAATTATTTTCAAAGCGACAATACTCAACAAATTTCTTTTTAAAATGAAGTGAAGGCAAGAGAGACACTTTGCAATTTCGAAATGAAAATTTCTTTTTGACTCTTTAAAACTATTAATTAAAATCATATGCAATAGTAACTATATAATAGACTATCAAGAACAATGGGATTTTCTTCTAAAACTGAAAGTGACAGCTACGACACTTTCAGATCAAGAAACGTTCGACTATGCTAACGTTTTTGCAAAAGAGAACTGAAAATGGCGCAAAATACATAAAATCACTTATAGTTCTTTGCACTAAGGAGGCGGAATAATGTAAGATAAGGGGGTTTTCACAGAAATACACTGACCATAGGCAGCAAAACTCCTGAATAGGACTGAAAACAGTGAGAAAAAACCACATTCTGAAGGTAAAGTTAACCTTCCCTGACCATCGCACCTATCACACTGTGAATTCAGTATGCAGTGCACCTACTGCACTTGGGAAGTGCGATGCATACAGAGTGCCTGGAAGGCAGGGTGTGATGGTACCACTGCGAGAAGTTTTTACTCACAGTTTTCAATTCAGTTCAGGGATTTAGGCTATGTAAGTAATGTTCAATATATGTAAAACACAGGGGTGATCTAAAGAGGTTACTAGAGCCACCACTTAGGGAAATTAGACTGTTTGCAGATCAATTGTTTAATTCATAAACAAAACCTGGAGACAGACTGAAGCAGCATTGTTCTACTTTACAAATGCAGTTCGAAGGCTAGTTGGCTTGGCTTCAGGCTCCATCTGTAAGTTTATAAAAGAAACAAAGATAGATAGGCTAACAAACAATCTAGTCGCTCCCCAGTGGAGTCGTCATTTTGTTACCGGGAATAGTGTCCACTCGGATGCTGCTATTCCCACTAAGACTGGCAGCTATCTTAGAAACAAACAAGTAAAGTCTACTTTTGTTTTCCTTTATGAAAATAGACAAGAGGGGAAACAGGGAGACCAACCTTAGTCTTGTGCTTGATTTCCTCTCCTTCCTGGCAGAGATTTTCCGCTTCTTCTTCGTCTTCCCAGCTTCAAAGAGCACCTGTGGAATCACAACAACATACTACTATCGAAGAAAAAAGATATATATTCATAAATAACACGGGACCAGATGTGTGTTAACCATACAAATGCATATATAAGTAAACATACAAGAATATGAAGGAAAAATTGAATAGCTTTATTAAGATGAAAAGTAGCAAGAGGACTACAACCATATGTTCTGACCTGGCATCATCCTCTAACAAGAAAGCCCTTCTTCACCTCAAGTAAAGCTTAGATCACCCAACGCTATGAATGTACACCAGAAAACCAACAACACTTCTCTATAAGATAAAAAATTCCAGCCCCTGGATCTCTGTGATGAGGGATCCATATATAGATGATTATAGGGAGGTGAGTCATCTTCTAGGGTCTTGATTAGTGTCCTCTCTCTAATAGTTCCTACTTCCACTTGGAGAATTATGATCTCTTGCTCATCCCTGGTCGAAAACAGAGAGGCAAGTGTAAGAGGGGAAGCTTATGGAAGATTCCATGATCTTCCACCTTGCATTTTGTCCCTGCCATTTGTCCATTCCCGACCATCGCACCCTCCAGAGGAGTAACTCAGTATGCATTGCACCTTGTACACTGGGAAGGTGATATGCATCGCACCCTCTGCACTAGGTTTTCAATATGGTCCAGTTTTGACCATTTATGAGCAGTGTTTAGTGGAGAACTTCTGGGAGATGATGTAATCAGCTAACCTTGTTCCTTTAGGCAGTGAAGCAACACTTTTAGGGACTTAGGAGCCCTATATTTATGGACATTTATGATTGGGGTTGAAGTGCCCAAACATGTCTATAATACCATTGAAACATGGCCCCAACATTCTCAGATCAAATGGGAGTTTCCGGTAGGAAAATGTACCACAGGGACAAATAAATGCAGTCTTAGGTAGATCTGCTTGGAGAATTTTAATTGGATTATATTAAGAGAAACCATCCATGAATGAATGTATTTCATAATTGGCATAGTCATAAAAAATTGTCAATTAATGGGGTTAGGTAATTTTCCTTTAGAAAAGTGTGATTTACATCCCAATAATCGACACATACACAGATTGTCCTTTGTTTCTTCATGATAGGGAAAATATTCGATACCCAATCAGTGAGAGGAACGAGGTAGATGAAACTAGCACGGAGGAGCTTTTCAACTCCACCATTTATTGGGACAACCTTCTTTGGATGGACTGGACGGAGGCACTATCAAACTAGTTTAGCATTAGGATATGTTTTAATCTTGTGAACCTACACTATACCTTTGGGTCGATACCTAGACTTTCCTCATAAGTATAGGAAAATAAATCATGAAACTCCTAAAATAGGGCTTTATAGGTCTTAATCTCAGATGGAGAGAAGAATGTGCCAATGTGTATATTTTTGACAATAACCAGTTTAACAAAGATATCGAGAGGTATCTTCTCTTCGATATTTGAGAGATTATTCTTGGAATTGACTTCATGGATAGAAATGGAACTCGTAAAATACACAACGAAATTGGGTAGATACACATCACTGAGATTATCCTCAATGAAATCTTGTAAGGATGAATTATGGTGATGACCATCCCATGATGCATCGTCTGGCATCATGATCTGCATGATGCTCTCATCAGTAAAGAATATACGAGAGAATGGATCAGAAGATGTGTCATAATCCAATAATCTAACAATCCAATTGATCAAAGATAATGTATGTGCCATACAAGCTGAATATATAGCTTCATAATCAAGTTTAATAGGGCTAAGGTGCATTTTGTTGCCAAAAATATGGATTCTAGTTTCATTTGGTAAAATACATGGATCAGTATCGAAAGTAGAAGATGAAATCATATAGATATAAGCAATCGAAGATGAGTTATCAGGGAGAGGAGGAGGAGGAAGAAAAAAGCTCCCCATGAGTGAGGAATTATTCAAAAATCCAACCCTGACATACTGATAATAATATAGAGTTTCCACTACAAGCGGGACACTTCTAGTAACATGAGAATCAGAGGCGAAAAAGGTGAGTTGGTCAATGGCCATAGTTTTTCTTCCCTTATGAGGAAAGGTGATGATACGGAAATAATTTAAAACTACTATGGCCATGGCATAAGCCCATGTACAAACTAATATAATATTATAATTAAGAGGTTTGTCAATAACTTCCACTTTTATGGATACATTTTTGCCCCCTAATTCTACTTGTAAGGAATTCATAATACCACAAGGCTGATATGTTCTCCCATAAAAATCCTTCAATGTGGTAGGTGACTAACTCAACTTACGTGAACCAATTGCTCTCTTGTAGGGAATAGACATGATATAGGTTGAGGTTTCGTCATCCATAATAGAGTGATGAATGTTCTCACCATGAACGACGACCTGAATGATAAAGGCTAATTGAGCCGAAAGGCAAGGGGTATAGTTTTCATGGCTGAAAACAACTAGGAGGGGCCGTTTTGCAATAGCTCGACGGTCAACATCACGGATGTAGATGGAGCTAAGTCCTCAACTACATTATAATTTTGAGCAGCCTGGAACTAGGGCTGATAAGTAGAGGTGATGCCAAACTAGGATTTATGAGTAGAGGAGGATCAGATGGAGGTGATGCCAAACTAGTAGGTTGATCAGTAGCTTTACCATTTAGAGGATTTGCATTATCATACTCCTTTTTCTAAGTAGCCATCCTAACATCAGATTTATGCTTCATGGAGGAAAGCATTAAAACTGTGTTAGAGGAAGATGGCTCTTGAGCAACCATATGGGTCTCCTAATTGGGAAAAGGGTTTGTCAACATAGTGGGAGAAGTGGAAGATTTCATAAAATAACTCACTTTTTTTGTGGTGAGGATAGTCACGAGTAAAGTGCTCCTCATTTCAAATCAAACATGTGTAGAGAGGATTTTGTTTCTCATCAGAAGGCTGATTTGTTTGTTTACCCTATGGTGAATAATCTTTCTTCTTTTTACATTTTCCTTTCTTCTTTCTTCTTAGTTGTTGTTGAGATTTTCCTTTATCGGATGAAATGAGATCTATCTTGGAAGAATAATTTGTAGGAGGATTGGATAAAGAGTTTTGGGCAGAACCATTAAGCAGCAACAAATGGTTTTCTCATTATTTGTGAATGGGAAGAACCAATGATGCCATCAACAAAATGATATTCTTTACCAGGAGTGGAAGGAACGACATTCAAAGGTATTAGAGCATTTGGTATATTTTCATAGAGCATGGGAGATTGGGTATACATGAGATCCAAATATTGAGCATGAGAAATTACTTGCTCTTTAGTCAAGACCATACCTTTAGCTGCATCCTATGTGATAGATGGAAACATGGAACTAATAAACCTTTCTGCTAGCAATTGATCTGGAACAAAGCTCTTGACCAAACAACGATGATGACACCACTCATGAATGCATTTTGAATGTGAGTGGATTTATTGTTTGAAGTTTGTCATAAGTTCCATTCCAGTTTCACATCATATGGGTAACTGAAAATGGGTAAGGAAGGTGGTAACTAAGGAACTGAAATCAGGAAACAAAGATCTAGGTAACTCAATGTACCATTTAGTAGCAATACCTATAAGAGTATGTTGGAAAAGACATAATCGTATGGAATCATCATTAAGGGATTTCAAAGAATACCACAAACGATACATCATGACCTGGGTTGACACGTCTTCTCTAGCATTCCCATTTAATTTTGGGATAGGAAATTTGGTGGGAATTGTCGGCCACCAAGGCGAATGAGTGACAAGGTTGTTTGTAAGCCGAGTCAAATCAGGAAATTCGAGAGTTGCTACAAAAGGTAATTTTAGGTTAAATTCTAGTGGAGAATAGCTTGGATAAGAAGGGATAGCTTGAGAAATAGGTGCTTTCATTCTTGGATAAGGAGGGTTCTAATAACAAGGAACCTGGGCACTAGAATAAGGAGGATTCTCATAACTATCATATGTGTAACCTTGTTAACCAGCTCCAGGATAACCCTACAAAGGCTAGAATGGTTGGGTTTTGATATGTTGGATTTGAAAAGGCATGTGAGGAACATCTTGATAAGGTCTATATTGTTTCCTACACGCTTTTTCATCATCCCATCATAAGGTGGGTTTGATTGGGGATGTTCCATATTATACACATTCTATCTTATCAGAATTTGAGGAGTACCTTGTCCAAGCAGTTGAGACTATAAGGTACCTTGTGAAGGTTAGGTAAGTGGAACCTGAGGGGTATTAGATATTGAAGGAATAGGTTGAGATCCAGTGACATCTTGTGAAGGTTGACTTACATGTATTTGAACTCGTTGAGGTATGGATAGATGGGTAAGAATTTGAGATGAAGATGACACAGGTTGAGGATTCAACAATTGTCCCAAAATGAACCAGGTTAGATGAATAAAGTAGGTTTCCGAACATTGGTAGCCATCCTAGGGTGAGAAGGATTAAAATAAGGTTTATTACCAACTTAAGGTATACCAACAATGGGTTCCCCCCCCCTGCTATAGGAGGAGGTGATAATGGAGGCAACTACAATCCAGATGGAGGGCACCCAACATAAGGAGAGTTAGGTTGTTGAAGATAGCCTTACCCACTAACATAAGGGCCATCCTGTTGTTCAAGCATAGGTGTAGGTGGAGGAGAAGGAGAAGGTTGTGTAGCATTAATAAGAGAAGTACTAGATGGAATTCCCAAAATGGTTAAAACGGGAGAGTTCCAACGACTGGAAGCTACACCAAAGAAAGTACCAGATAAAGGTTGATATCCAGGTGGGATGAATGAGACACCATACAGATGTTCCTCTGCTGATGTCACAAACCTATTTGAGGAAGAAACATTTGATGTCTCAACCATGTGGTGGACATGGGTTAGGAAATCAAATCAGATCCAGTCATGGTTAACAATCCCAATGAAAATTGTCACAAGAAATCTATGGGTGATTACAAAGAATCATGTAAGTTTGTGTTAGAGTCTCGAGAGGAGGAATAAGATCAATTTGATAAAAATGGAGTCCACTCCAATGAACCAGGGTAGATGAATGGAGCTCCCCTTATGGGATCTCTTCAATACTCACAAGTCTGTATGGAAGAGGTTCACCATTGGGTCCAAGATATATAGTTGGAGGTTATGTATGAGACAAAGGAAGAGAAGGGGAATTACCTAAAGTAATAGTTGAATATAGATGAGGTTCCTTAGGTTCAACAAACTCAAGAAGTAAATTATATGACTCAAGAAAGTTATGTTCAATGACCTCGGGAAATAAGGTTTCAGTGGCTTCTATTTTGATTGTGTCAAATTCACCAATAAGAGTAGAGGTGATCTCAGGCTCAAAACTGAAAGGGAAAGATGATTATGGTTGATCAAATTTAGGAGGAGGACCAAAAGTAGTTCCCGAATTTCCAAATTTTGTATTTTGTGTCTTATAATTTTGACGGTTACCATTAGTAGCCTTTGGTGGAAGTGGAGGCTTATTTTTCATTCCATGAGAATGACAGAGTGGGGTATTTTTTCTTCGACGTTGGATAATTTTAGAAATTAACACTAAAATAAATCAAAATGAGGGTAATGTAGGCATAAATGGTTACCAAGCAGCTATGAACTACAATATACACCTTGGTGAACCAAGGACTTAACGTACATGCAGGAAATCTCCCCAAATGTTATGTTCGGTATGTCATGTTATACAAGGCGATTGACTCAATTACCTATGGCAAGGATAGAAATCTATAGGGGACTTCCAAAATATACTCGATGGTACGTGGAAGTGCATTCTATAGTAGTTTTTTCTAATGTGTAATCGTTCGATGAGAGTGTTCCCATATACTTTACATGCATGGAACATCGTCAAATATACCTAAAGGAACGTGGAGAATGATCCTATACACTCACGTACGTGGAGTTGGATTTCATCTTGGGACACAACGCTAGAAAAAAATGTCATCTCCTATATTTAACGATGTCGGAACATGTCCCTAGCCTATACTTCTAAACATTTGTGTTAATGTTACAAATGTTCCTTAAGTTGATTCAAAAAATTTTACTGTTTATCTTCAATTAAGTTTCAATTTTGGGTCTCACCACGAATTTCAATTGAATATCCTAAATTGAAAACTAATATGAGGAAATGGAATACTTCTCATTCAATGAAAATCTATTTAAGGAAAGGAAGATACAAAGAGTATGAAGCAAACAATATGCAAAATGCAATTCCCTTTTCAATGAAACTGTTCCATTTTAATGTACACACAAAACCATAAATGGCATTGCAAAGATTTTTTCTTTTCAAGCCACTTAATTTTGAAAACTGAAGAAAACTAAGATGCAAAGTCTAATCACTGATTCAAAAAATCCTTTTAGAATGATGACTAGAACACCAATTCATCTAAGCACTTAATGCTAAAACAAAATTAGTTTGCAAACAAGTTAATGATAAGAACAAAGGAAAATATTCAAACAAATCATTACCAAAGCTATCAAAATAAAATAAAACCAAATGGAGGCTTCAGAGAGACCACAAGACACTTAGAAACTCAAGGAAGGGTAGTTGGAATTAAGGTTGGATTAGAGAAAAACCCAAGGAAAAGACAAACTTGTGCATGAACAGGGGCTATGATCCAGACTTAAACAGGAATGTAACAAATTACAGAGATAATCATAAACACAGATATGCAGCGGAAATAATACTTCATTTCATTAATGTAAAATATTGAAATATGTTTACAAATAGTAATGGAAATAAACCAACTAGGGCGATGGTAGCTTATCTTTGAGAAGAGATGTGGTGGCTACATGTCTCTGAACTGTCTTAGAATGAGGCTCAAGGGAATTTTTATTATTGAACAATAAGAGAAAACCCTAAACAAACAAAACCCTAACCCGAGGAAATGTAACACCAAGAGTTTGTGGGCCCCGTTGGGGTGAGTTGGACAACCAACTTCCCGGGGTCGCGAATTGGTCATATTATCTCCATTTGACGCACATGATAGCTCATTGGAAAGATCTCTTTGAGGAATACGACGGAAAAGATGATTTTAGATATAAAAAAATTGGCGGTAGATTTCCCAAAAAACGTCATTTACTGCCTCAAAATAGCTCCGGAAGTTTAGGACCCAAAAAAATGCTAAAAATAGTAAACTATGCTATAATCAAGGAAACTAAAAAACTGAAAGAAGCACTGGTGGGGATCCAAGTGGAATTAGTGGGTGGCCACCAATATCCACCTTAATCATTCCTGCTCCCTTAGGAAGCAATGGTCCCCATTGCATTGAGTTCCTCCATGAGATGAGGGAACCTCTGCTGAACTTGGTCCCTGGTGAGCC
Organism: Pinus taeda; assembly: GCA_000404065.3. Taxonomy (NCBI): domain Eukaryota; kingdom Viridiplantae; phylum Streptophyta; class Pinopsida; order Pinales; family Pinaceae; genus Pinus; species Pinus taeda. The sequence continues at coordinate 56,742 of APFE030560108.1, forward strand.
ACTTTCCCTGGTGAAGGAGTTGGCCTTCTTTGACAACTCGATACAGTTGGATATTCTGCTAGCGAGTGTGCTTGATCTGTGTGTCCATGATCTAATTAGTTGTAGCTTTTTCTGTGCAATCTAGATTTAACTCTGTGGATGTGAGTTGTTCTCCAATATCGGATGTGTCTAGTAATGGTGGAAAGTATGACTGAAGGCGGTCCACATTGAACACTGGGTGCAGGCCAAGGAATGGGGGAATATTGAGCTCAAATGCATTGTCTCCCATAGCCTTGATAATGGTGTAAGGACCATATCAGAGTGGTCTGAGTTTCCGATAGGCTCCAGTAAGGTGTTCCTTCTGCAAATGCAACCAGACTTTGTCGCCAACCTGAATCTTGTGTGGCACCCGATGTTGATCATGTCGCTGCTTGTACTTAGAATTTGATTTCTCCAAAATGTCATGGACTTGCTGGAAAATATGTTGGATGTGCTCAATGAAGCTATTTGCCTTATCTGTTTCAGACTGGACATGAGCAGAATCTGCGTGAGTAGTTGTAAATGGCATGGCCACATCGATGGGACATAATGGATAGAATCCCAAGCCCGCCTAAAATCGGCTATGGCCAGTCAAGCTGTGGAGAGCCCGGTGTAGCTGTGCTAAACATAGGGGAGGCTCTCATCCCATGTGCATGGATGCTTTGAGTTGTACATGCACATAATGTGTACGATCATCCTGTTGACAACCTCTATTTGGCCATCAGTTTGAGGATGGAAGGCTGTGGACTTAGTGAGTTT